>CM035158.1:5878800-6161518 GCA_020205615.1 Panax quinquefolius
ATGAATATCTTTGGCCTCAGAGTAAAAAGATGAATGTTTGATTTGAGATGAATATTGATTGATGTTATAGGGATAAAATATTGATGATGAACCGTTAAATTCATAGATTATAGTAGATTTCATTCTCTACGTAACTCTTCTAATGAATTATTATTTTCACCGCGAATATTGATCCGAAAACTTGTTGTCTATCAGATTCTATTAAATTTTTCCCTCGTTGAAGACTAACGATAATTTGTTGTATATTATCTTAGTCATAATATTCTTTATTGAAGCTAGTTGAGCTCACCCTTTTCCTTTTTGTTCCATTCTTCTCGTGGAGGCGAGAATATAAATGAGAGTGCGTAGCTCTGGGTATGGAATGAAGGTTTTAGAAAAGGATTGTTTAGTAGTCCTCACCATTTTGTAAAATAATGTATCAATAAATGTGATTTGAGGATTTATTTGAGTATAAATATTGTCAAAGATAATATTTGTATTTAAACTCACAGCTTTCTTGTTGTAATAATAAAGTTGTAGTTGTTTCGCATACGTATCGACAACTCGGAATGGGTGATGTATACCTATTTTGGGGGCGCCACAATTGGTATCGTAGCTTAGGGATATGATCTCCATGGAGATCGGGAATAGAACTAGGAGGGAGAGACGAGTAAATCCTTCGCTAAAGGTGTCCTACCTAAGCTTATTTGTTAGTTGGTCAAGATATAAGGGATATTATGTGATATATTGATTTCCTTTAATTAACCCTTGTTTTACGATGATGTTGAGAATGTCGATCGAGAATATTAACAAAGGAGTAAATGAGACCGTGGAGATGCTCAGTATTTCACCAACGAGGAGAACGTGCAACAGTCAATGGGTAATGTTCCTCCTGTGAACAACACCACGGAAAGATGATGAACGAGGGATGTTTAGAAGTTTTTTGCGGTTCATGCAAAATCGCATTTAGGAGACTCGTGTTCAAAATACAGGAGGAAATGATAGCAATTCACGGGTTGTCACAACCAAGCGCTTCAAAGAGTCGGGACCACCGAATTTAAGGAAAGCCGATCCGATCACGGCGGAAACATGGGTCAAGCAAATTACTAAGATATTCGATGTCTTGGGATGCACGGAGAACAGAGGTTCCATTCGCCACCTTTTATGTTCCGTGGCGAGGCAGACCATCGGTGGGAGTCGTGAAGCGCACCCATCCAAATTGCACTCAAGATGTCTTGGGAGACGCTTTCAGAGACTATTTAATGACAAATACTTTCCTCGAAGTGTTCGCTATATGAAGGAAGTGGAGTTCATCGATTAAGCAAAACAATACGATTTGTCTCAAAGACGAGGCAAAGTTTGCAGAGTTATCCGTGTTTGCACCTCATTTGGTGGAGAATGAGGAACGATGACGCGGATGTTTCTTAGAGGTTTGAAACCCAGATACGCCAAGATCTCATTTCTCATAAACTTTCTCTTTATTCGATGTTGTAAATGTGGCTCAATTATTAGAGCGAGATAACGAGTACGGCCAACCGAGGACCATAACCGTGGATCGTACCGAGATAGCAATCAGCGAGAATAATGATAACTCATGGAAAAGAAACAGATTTTACAAAATGGTAACCACTCGTGGTAATCATGGTCATGAAAATGTAAGAAGCGAGTCGAGGAGATTTTAAAAGAGGAGATTTAACAACGACTATGTGAAGACGACAAAGTCTTAAGAAAGAATCGGTTCTAAGGGAGGAGAGATCGACCACCGGCCATATGCTACAAATGCGAAAAGAGGGACATATCACCAAACCGCCCACAACAGCTTCAAGGTATGCTATAGTTGTGGAAAGGAAGGACATATCGCTCGAGATTGTAGACAGTGGCGAAACCTAGTTCAATGGGGACGGTGACTCAAAAGATCGTCCCTGAAAAGTCAAAGTCAACGATTCCGGAAGAGCGTTTGTTGTGGATCGGTCATAATGCGAGAACCCAAACGAGGTGATCACGGGTAAGCTATTTATAAATTCTCACGAAGTTTATACCTTACTTGATACCTAAGTGCATACCCATTCATTTATCTCTCCCGCATGTGCTCAACGCTTAAACTTGACTCAGAGAAATTAGACTTTGATCTATCTCGTGGAAACTCCGTTAGGAGAAACTTTCATCACATCCACTCGCTTATAAATCTTGTTTGATTCAAGTTGGCACCATTACCTTACCTCGCTGACCTTATCTCTTTAAAGATACTTGCTTTTTGATGTGATTTTAGGGATTGATTGGTTAACTACTCATCATGCCAAAATTGATTGTTTTCGTAAGGTTGTTAGTTTTCATATTCCTAACCAACCCGTGTATTTAATTCAAGCAACTAAACCATTAAAATCAATCACTATCATATCTAATCATAAAGCTATTCGCTTATTGAAAACTGGATGTCAAGCTTTCTTAGCCCATGTTATGGATTTGAATAAAGACACGCCAAATTTGAATAATATTCCCGTTGTTATCGACTTTCCCGACGACGATTTCAAGAACTTCCCTGCCTACCCCCGTAACGAGAAGTTGAATTCTTTATTGATCTTGAACTCCGTACAAAGCCCATTTCTAAAACCCCATATCGAATGGCTCCTATTGAACTTCAGAGTTAAAGGTCCAACTACGTGAATTGTTGGACATCGGTTTCATTCGGCCCTAAGACATCTCCTCGGGTGCTCCTGCTTTATTTGTAAAGAAAGAAAGACGGAGTATGCGACTTTGTATTGACTATCGGAATCAACCATGTCACCATCAAGAATAGGTATCCTCTACCTCGTATTGATGACTTGTTTGACCAAATGCAAGGCACAATTCTTTTCAAAATCGATCTTCGCTCGGATATCATCACCAAGATTAGAATCGAGGATATTCCAAGACCGCCTTTCGTAACCTCAGATGGGCATTATGAATTCTTAGTCATGTCTTTCGACTAACTAATGCTCCTCATGCGGCTTTCATGGATATGATGAACCGAGTATTCAAGGAATATTTGATCGGTCCTCGTTGTTGTCTTTATTGATGACATCCTTATATATTCCAAAAGTCGTGAAGATCATGAGCACCATTTGAAGTCGGTACTCCAAAGGCTTCGTGAAAACCAACTATATGCCAAATTGAAGAAATGCGAGTTCGCTTGAGGAAGTAGCATTTCTTGGGCATGTGGTGTCAAAACATGGAGTATCCGCTGATCCGGCCAAGATTGAAGCAATACAAAGTTAGAGCAACCGAAGTCGGTGGATCAAGTACGAAGCTTTTTTGGCTTAAATTGGTTATTATCGGAGATTCGTGGAAGGGTTTTCTCGATCGCTACTCCATTAACTCAAATAACTCGAAAGGATACGAAATTGCTTCAGAGAAGAATGCGAGAAAAGTTTCCAAGAGCTTAAGAGGAGACTTATTTCTAAGACTGCTTCTAACAATACCATCCGGTTCTTGATGGATTTGTTATCTCACAAATGATGCTTCGAGCAAAGGGTTAGGATGTGTTCTCATGCAACGGGGAAAGTCATAGCCTATGCCTCATGACAACTTAAAGAGTATGAGAGGAATTATCCTACTCATGATCTAGAGTCAAGCAGCAATGTTCAGCTAAAGATATGGAGGCACTATCTATACGGGGAGAAAGTGGAGATATATTCGATCATAAAAGCCTTAAATATTTCTTCACTCAAAAGAACTCAACATGCGGCAGAAATGACGCTGGCTCGAGCTATTGAAAGACTACGACCACACTATTCAATACCACCGGTAAAGTTTAACGTGGTAAATTGACGATCGAGTAGAAGATCATATGCGAACGAAAAGTGCGATGATGTCAAGTATACGACAGAGCCAACTTTAATAGAAAAGGTTAAGGTTGCTCAAGCCACCCAATCGGAAATGATGCGTATGAAGAAGAAAGTACAAGAAGGAGCTATTCCTAAGCGAGAATTGATGAAGAAGAATACTTCGAGTCCACTCTGCACTTTGTGGTTCCTAACGACTGATTTGAAGTACAAGATTATGATGGAGGCACACAATACACCATTTGCAATCCATCCTCGAAGTACTAAAATGTATCGTGATCTTCGACATACATTTTGGTGGAATAATATGAAGAGAGAGATTGCAAAGTTTATCTCGATGTGTTTAACTCACCAACGTGTAAAGGCGAGCATCTAGTACCTAAGGGTCCGTCTGCAACCACTTGAGATTCCTAATGGAAGTGGGAACACATTACCATGGATTTCGTTACGGGTCTTCCTACGGCTTTCTCAAGGCATCAATGCTATTTGGGTTATTGTTGATAGATTAACCAAGTCTCGCTTCATTTCTCACGATACGGAGACTTATTCACTTGAACGCCTTGCTAGTATGACGTAAATGAGATTGTGAGGTTCAGTATGGCATGCCCAGTATCCATAGTTTTGGATCGTGACCCAAGATTCACTTCAAGATTTTGGGTTAGCTTGCAAAAAGCTATGGGCACGGATTTGCGATTTAGTTCGGCATACCATCCCCAAACCAGACGGACAATCGTGAGAGGACTATTCAAACTCTTGAAGATTTATTAAGACTCGTGTCCTGCACTTCAAGGGCGCTTGGGATAAGTATTTACCATTGGTAGAATTCTCCTACAACAATGCTTATCGTGCAAGTATAGGTGTAGCTCCATTCAAGCATTATATGGACGAAAATGTCGCTTCTCCAATATGTTGGGATGAGGTGGGTGAAGCAACATTGTTGGGACCCGAAAGTTAAGTACGTATTTACTCACCGAAAAGATCCAAATGATTCGACAACGATATAAACGGCTCAAGATCGACAAAAGAGTTATGCGAATCTTCATCGAAAGGACGTGGAATTTAATGTGGGGGATCATGTGTATTGTCATGAGTTGCTCCATGGAAGGGAGTTACAAGATTTGGGAAGAGAGGAAAGCTCAATCCACGATTTATCGGTCCATTTCAAATTCTCGACCGAGTAGGAAATGTAGCCTATAGACTCATAAGTTACCTCTCCGAGTATGTCTCGTGTTCATAATGTGTTTCACATATCCGTATTTCAGAAATATGTGAAAGACCCGAACCACGTTATCGAAGTTAGAACCCACGAGAGATAGCCAAGACTTAACGTATGAGGAGGTACCTATCAAGATCTTGGATAGGAAGGAGCATGTCCCACGCTAAGAAAGGTCATACCACAAGTTAAAGTTTTGTGGAGGAATCATGCTATAGAGGAAATGACCGGAATTGAAACGGAAATGAAAGCGAGGTATCCTCACCTTTTCAAACACTGTAGACGACGCCAATTTCGAGGACGAAATTTCATAAGAAGGGAGGTCAGAAGACCCCAAATTTTTTTAAATAAAAGGAATTTCCTTTATTTATTATTTTGAAATAGTAAGGGTTGATTTGATTAATGTGGATAGTTAAGGTTAAATACGCAAATATTTCAAAATAAGCAAGTGGTTATAAAATATTCATTGTTGTCGGGGAATATTCGTTTGGTCGTGGAATATTCGCATCGCTCGGAAATATTCGCACGACCTCGGCAAGCCCACCATGTGTGGGCCCCATAACTGAAAGCGATTGATGAAGAAAACGATAAATATAAGTTGGTTAAAAATAACTACGAGTTGTTACCAAGTAAGACCGATGGAATACCCTATGTTAAAAATACGAAGAATACGCTATGGTCGCACAAAGAGAAGACACCAGATTGCACAAAGATTGTTGAATTATCGATCCTTACGTAAGAAGCGCACTACTCAATAATTTTCACAAAGAGTTATCGCTCAATATTTTATTTTATCGATTCAATAATTGCATATTGATATTTTATATTATCGTTGTTCAATAATTGTCACCGCACATTATCTCCATTATCGATCAATAATTCATATTATTTGAATAATATTATTAGATAAAGATTATTGGCAATGTCTAGAAAGTTCATCAAGGAGAGGTTTGGTCACCTAATCATGCTTGCCAAGAAGTGAGAAATCCTTATCTGAAAGCCCCTCTTTCCTGAACTACTGGTCATCATAATTGTGATTCTCAGTAATATTATTTGTGAATAATTAATTATTGATTCATATGATAAAGAAATATTTATTTTATGTGGATATAAATGATGGATTTATTTATGTGGTTATAAATGAAGAAATTATTGTTGAGGTGTTTTATCAAGATTTTACCGAGATTGGAGGTATTAAAAATTAAATCGTGGGTTTTGAGATATATTATGGGGTTATAATTTTAATCCCAATAGCTGGATTGTGGTAATTTTTGGGTATGTTATACATACATAAGTTGAGTATATGTCCACAAATTTTGAACCGTTAAAAATGCACGAATGATTTGTTGTGAATTTTAAGAGGTGCTCGGATTCAAAATTAGGTTTATAATTGATTTTGGTGGAAAATTCTAGAATTGAGTGGGCCCCACTTGTGGTTGGTGAAGAAATGTGCTGAATTTTATTTCAAATGTGGTGGGTGGCAATAGTAGCGGTGTAAAGCCATCAGTGTAAGTCAAGTCTCGCTTTACGCAAGCTAACATTTTCCTATAAATAGAGGGCTGTTAGAATTGAAAATCACACCGTAAACAAAGTTTTCTCTTTCTCTATATTATTGAGCGTATTTTGTGAGTATTTAGATACTTTGAGAGTTTGCTCAAAGATAAGTTTCATTCAAAGATCACTTCCGACCTTTCCTTCCGGCAATCGATTCTTTGAGGTAAGGGATATTATTTTTTCAGAATGATATTATTTCTTCAATATCATTATGTCAAATGTTGATCTGAAGTTTTTATCAAATTTGAAACTTTTTCATGCTCTGGGTTACTATTCATGAGTTACTATTCACGAAGTTACTATTCATGAGTTACTATTCACGAAGTTACTATTCACGAAGTACTATTCATGAAGCGTGAAAATATTTTTTTTGGAATTTCTATCTTTTGGTGTCTGAGTTACTATTTACGATACTGACTATTCACGATACTAAGACTATTCACGATATGGCACTATTCAATCGAAAAATGAAAATTTTTCTTTTCGTCCAAAACATCTATTCTCGATACTAGCTTTGATCAGATCCATGTTTTGATCATTCTTGAATTTTACACCACTATGATTATTTTGAGGTATTGTTGGACATGGATAAAACAAAGTACGAATCATTAATCCTTAATCCTTGTCATTTTGTTTCAATCGGATTCGCTTTTTAAAAATATTTTTCATCATCCTCGCCTTAAATGATGATATTATTGAATATCTTCGCCCGTAGTGCAAAAGATGAATGATTTCAAGAATATCTTTGGCCCAGAAGTGCAAGATGAACAGTGTTTTAAATGAACATGACTAATCGATGAATATCTTTGGCCTCAGAAGCAAAGATGAACAGTGTTGAGATGAACACGACCGATCGATGATGAATATCTTTGGGCACAGAAGTAAAAGATGAATGTTTGATTTGAGATGAATATCGATTGATGTTACAGGATAAAATATTGATGATGGACTTGTTAAATTCATAGATTATAGTAGATTTCATTCTCTACGTAACTCTTCTATGAATTATTATTTCACGCGAATATTGATCCAAAACTTGTTGTCTATCAGATTCTATTAAATTTTTCCTCGTTGAAGACTAACGATAATTTGTTGTATATTATCTTAGTCATAATATTCTTTACCGAGCTAGTTGAGCTCACCCTTTTCCTTTTTGTTCCATTCTTCTCGTGAGGCGAGAATATAAATGAAGTACGAGCCTGGGTATGGAATGAAGGTTTTAGAAAGGATTGTTTAGTAGTCCTCACCATTTTGTAAAATAATGTATCAATAAATGTGATGAGGATTTATTTGAGTATAAATATTGTCTGTAAGATAATATTTGTATTTAAACTCACGCTTTACCGTTGTAATAATAAAGTTGTAGTTGTTTCGCATCTATGTATTGACAACTCGTAATGGGTGATGTATACCTATTTTGGGGGCGTCACAAAGGAGATTGAATGACATGCCAAGATCCATAGTTTTGGATCGTGACCCAAGATTCACTTCACGATTTTGGGTTAGCTTACGCAAAAAGTTATGGGCACGGATTTATTTATTCGATTCGGCATACCATCCTCAAACTGATGGACAATCGAGAGGACTATTCAAACTCTCAAGATCTATTAAGACTCATGTCCTAGATTTCAAAGGGAGTTGGGATAAGTATTTACCATCAGTGAATTCTTCTGTTACAACAACAAAGCTTATCGAGGCAAGTATAGGTGTGGCTCCATTCAAGCATTGTATGGACAAAAGTGTTGCTTTCTCAATATGTTGGGATGAGGTGGGTGAAGCAACATTGTTGGGACCCGAGTTGGTACGTATGACTACGGAAAATATCCAAATAATTCGACAACGTATACAAATGGCTCAAGATCGACAAAAGAGTTATGCGGATTTTTATCGAAAGGACGTGGAATTTAGTATCGGGGATCATGTATTGTCAAGTTGCCCAATCACGGAAGGAGTTACAAGATTCGGAAGAGAGGAAAACTCAATCCACGATTTATCGGTCCATTTCGATTCTCGACCGAAAGTAGGAAATGTAGCCTATAGACTTGCATTACCTCCAAGTATGTCTCGTGTTCATAATATTTTTCATATATCTGTGCTTCGTAAATATGTGAAAGACCCGAACCACGTTATTGAGTTAGAACCGAATTAAATAGCCGAAGACTTAACGTACGAGGAGGTACCTGTCAAGATCTTGGATAAGAAGGAGCATGTCTTACGTACAAAGGTCATACCACAAGTTAAAGTTTTATGGAGAAATCATGCTATTGAGGAAATGACCTGGGAGTTGGAAACGAAAATGAAAGCGAGGTATCCTAACCTTTTCGAAACACCAGGTACGTACGTCAATTTCGAGGACGAAATTTCATAAAGAGGGGAGGTTGTAAGACCCCAACTTATTATAAATAAAATTAAATTTCCTCTTATTTATTATTTTGAAATAGTAAGGGTTGATTTGATTAATATGGTTAGTTATGGGTAAAATGCGCAAATATTTCAAATATGCAAGTGGTTATAAAATATTCATTTTTATTTGAGAATATTCGTTTGGTCGTGGAATATTCTTACCGTTTAGGAATATTCGTATGCGATGGCGCAAATGTGTGTGGGCCCCATAACTAAAGCAATTGGATGAAGAAAACGACAAGTATAAGTTGTTTATAAATAACTACGAAGTTATTACAATTAATATCGTTGAAATACCCTAAGGTTAAAACACAAGAAGACACTACAGATTACATCAATTATTAATTCTTACGTAGGAAGACATTACTCAATAATTATTACAAGAGTTATCGCTTAATATTCTATTTTATTGATTCAATAATTGCTACATTGATATTTTATATTATCATTATTTCAATAATTGTCACTACACAATATTTTCATTATCGATCAATAATTCATATTATTTGAATAATATTATTAGATAACATTATTGACAATGTCTAGAAAGTTCGTCTAAGGAGAGGTTTAGTCACCTAATCATACACAAGTAAGGAGAAATCCTTTATTGAAAGCCCTCTCTTCTCGGGAACCGCCGGTTTGTCATGATTGTGATTCTCGTAATATTATTTGTGAATAATTAATTATTGATTTATATGATAAGGAAAATATTCATTTTATATGGATATAGATGGAGAAAATTTTAATGTGACAATTGTTGAAAAATTGTTATTTTATCTTTTCTCGATAAATAATTTATTTAAATATATTATTATATTTTAATAATATAATAATGGTGATATTTTTACAATGAATGTGGATATATATGAGTATATGAGGAGGAGAAGTATTTTTGTTACAATTAATGTTTAAAACATGTTAAACATGTTTGCGGGACCCCATTTCTTGGTCGAATTGGTTTATAGCTACCGTAAAATCGCCTGCTTGTGGATTTCTATTAACTTCGCTTGGAATTTGGAAAACTTAAACTTACAAAGTTGTAGATAATGGAATTTCCTATGGAAAGGACATGTGGTTTGAATTTTTTGATAAAAGGGCTATTTATTATGAATTATCAAGTTCCGTAGTTCAAAATAATTGATTTTTGAAAGTTTTAATTATTTTAATAACAAAAATGTTTTTTTTGTTTTTGTCATTATTTGGTGGCTGAATTCAGATGGTCATAGGTAGGCTAAGGAAAATTTTTATAAATATATTAATATTTTATTAAATTTTCTCGCTTTGTGTTCTAAGCATTTTTCTATAAATAGGTGCTTAGGTTAGAATTGAAAATCACACCGTAAACTCAAGTTTTCTCTCCTTTCTCTTTTATATTATCGAGCGTATTCTTGTGAGTATTTTGATACTTTGAGTGTTTCTATACTACGCAAGTTTCGTTTAGCATTATATCCTAGATTCCAAATTTGTAAGTACAGTTTTTCAAGGTAAGGGATATTATTTTTTTTAAATGATATTATTTCTTCTAATATCATTATACCGGATTATTGGTAAGATTTTTCTTGTGAAATTCTTGTCTTTTAGTGTCTGAGTTACTATTCACGATACTCTGACTATTCACGTAAAATTAAATTTTTGTTTTTTCATCCAAAATATCTATTATGATACTAGCTTTTTGATTGTATCCATGTTTTGATCATTCTTGAATTTTACTTCACTATGATTATTAATGAAGTATTTTTGAACTTGATCGCTTAAAGTACTTAATCCTTAATATTTGCTCTTTTTGTTTCAATCGGATTCGCTTTTCTTTAAAATATTTTTCATCATCCTCATCCTAAATGATGGTATTCTCGAATATCTTTGGCTTGTAGTGCAAAGATGAATGAATTTTGATGAATATCTTTGGCCCTGTAGTGCAAAGATGTATGTGTGTTGAGATGAATACGATCGATCGATGAATATCTTTGGCCAGAAGCAAAAGATGAATATTTGATTCAAGATGAATATCATTGATGTTACAGTGGATAAAATATCGATGATGAACTTTTAAATTCATAGATAAAAGTAGATTTCATTCTCTCACGTAACTCTTCTATGAATTATTATTTTCACGCGAATATTGATCCGAAACTTGTTGTCATTGTATTTTATCGATTTTTTCCTCGTTGAAGACTAACGATAATTTGTTCTATATTATCTTAGTCATAATATTCTTTACTTGGGCTAGTTGAGCTCACCCTTTTTCTTTTTGTTTCATTTTTCTTCTCAGGAGGCGAGAATGTAGCGAGTACTAGTCGGGGTGTGGAATGATGATTCTAGAAAGTTGTTTTAGTAGTCCTCACTATTTTTGTAAAATAATGTACCAATAATTGTAATGAGAACTTAATTATTTGGGTGTGAATATTGTCTAGACGATAATATTTGTATTTAAACTCACAGTTTTCATGTTGTATTAATAAAGTTATAGTTGTTTCTGTACCATGTTATTGACGACTCAAAATGGGTGATGTATACCTATTTTGGGGGCGTCACACTTATGTTACATAAAGTACCACCAAATTCACAATTTACTACATCAAGTACTTAATTCGTATAAATTTTTTATAAATTCTTATTTTGACGTATTAAATATGTATAAATCCTTATAATTAATTATTATATATTAAATTATTAAAATTAAATATTAATACAAAGATTACCAAGTATAATTTTTTTTTATTTTAAAATTTTAAAAAAACTTAATTACCAAATAAATCAATAAACTTTTAAACATATATACAAATTAAATTTTTAACACGAATAACATTAAACTTTTAAACAATTGACAAACATGACAAATTTAATTTCATATTGGAAGAGCATTACAAAAGAAAAAGGAAAAAATTGAAAAAGAAAAAAAATTACTCCTGCTTTCTCTCCTCTCTCCTCTCTTCTCTCTCCCTCTTCCCTAATCATTCTAAATTGTTTTGCTCCTTCAAATTTGAAAATTTTAACAAATTGTATTTATAAATTTTACAAATTATATAACAACTTATAAATATTATTTATAAATATTTATAATTTTAATTTTATAAATTGAAAAAGAAAAAAAATGACCCATTTGCTCTCTCTCCTCTCTCTCTTTTCTCTAATCCTTCAAATTGTTTTGTTCCTTCAAATTTGGAAATTTTAACAAATTGTATGTATAAATTTTACAACTTAAATCTTGCAAATTACAAATTATAAATTTTATGTCTTAAATTTTACAAATTGTATGTTTAAATTTTATAACTTAAATCTTGCAAATTATGAATTATAAATTTTATGTCTTAAATTTAACAAATTGTATGTATAAATTTTACAACTTAAATCTTACAAATTATAAATTATATCATAAATTATAAATTTTACGCCTTAAATTTAACAAATTGTATGTATAAATTTTACAACTTAAATATTGCAAATTATAAATTATATCATAAATTATAAATTTTATGTCGTAAATTTTACAAATTATATCACAACTTAAATTTTATAAATTGTGCTTATAATTTTATTTATAAATTTAAATTGTATTTATAATTTTATACCTTATTTATACTGGTATTAGTTACTTTTTTTAAAGGGCTAAAATTATTATATTTATAATTTTAAATTTTAATAATTTTATTTTTTTTCTTTGGGGGACGAATTATGAATATGATAGTACTTAATGTAACGGAACTATAAATAGTCCTTTTTTAAATTAAGTCAAACCGTATATTTGTACGGTTAACTTGTATTAAATACATAAAACCCGATCGGATTATTAGGCGGGTCGGATATTCCGGCCAATTTTGGCTAGATTCAAAAATTGGGGGCTAAATTGTATCAAATTAGGTACTTGATGTAGTAAATTGTAAGTCCAAATTTTTTGAGAGCCGAATTATAAATTTGATAATACTTCATATAACAGAAGTGTAATTAGCCCTTATTAGCCATTAATAAAACTTGAAGGCCATCGGCAGAAGTAGAAAATTTTTCTTAGCATGATAATTAATTATGATAAATTCTTAAGAAATAAATTTCAAATAATTAATAATTTATTTATTTCGGCCACGCGAAAAACAATTTTTATTAGTTGTTTTTTGTAGGCCGGCGGAAAAATGTGATCAAACGCCCACAACTTGTGACCCCCCGAACATGATTCACTACATTCTTATGTCAAACAATTTATACATTGTCCAGACTTTTCTAATTGCAACTTCAAGTAGAAGCTTTATTTGTATTTTATTAGTGAATTAACTAGTATTTGTGGGGCCATCAAGGAAAAAAACAATTAAATAATTGAATAAAAGTTGAGAAAATATGGAAGAAAGGAAATTAAATTAGTTTTAATGTCACACAATTTCATAAAAAATTAACTGTTATTTTTGCTCCCCTCCCTTAATGATATAGATAGATAATCTATATCTTAAGGGAGGGGAAAAGGCAACCCTTCGTGACTTGCATGTTAATCTAGATATAGTTAATTCTTTTTCTTTCTTTTTTTAAATAATCTAATTTCAAATATAACCGAATTAAGTGAATAATTTTATTTAGCATAGAGATCGATTATATTCCAATATTAATACTCAATACCCTCAATAATTATCATCCCAACCTATTTAATTAATTACTCCTAACCATATTAATGCAGGAAGTTGAGCAATATCAAATATGGAAATCTCAATCAAACAGAATATGCAACATAATTTAATGCATATCTTATTTCAATACATACAATTCCAAATCCTGAGAAATATTAAAAGTCAAAAAAACTCATGAAAATTACACAAGTCGTTTTTTGGCAATTAAATCCATGATGAGATGTGCCTCACGTTACCTCCCCCTTCCCCCCTTCTTAATTGCCAACTTCCCTTAATCCCTTATAAAATGCATATATATATATATATATATATATATATATATATATATATATATATATATAGGTATGCACCACTCTCTTTTATCTCTCTACTTCTATATATCTTTTTCTGATAGATCTCTGTCATATATATATATATATATATATATATATATATATAATATGGCTTATAGTTGTCCCAAAAAGAAGTCCCAAATGGCAGCTGATGCAGCTTCATGGTATTGTGTTGTTTTCGTTGTTGCACTTGTCTTGTTGAATGCTTCCTTAGAGGGAGATTTGTATGATGATGGGGCTAAAACTCATCATGTCAAAGGTGATGAAGATGATTCTGATCACCTCCTTATCGGTCGAGCTTGCGACGAAATTTATGTCGTCGGAGAAGGAGAAACACTTCATACAATCAGTGACAAGTGCAAAGACCCGTATATAATTGAGCAAAACCCTCATATTCAAGATCCTGATGATGTTTTTCCTGGCCTTGTTATCAAGATTACTCCAACAAAACTACACTAGCTAGCATGCAAGTTAATTATTACACACACACACACACATATATATATATATATATAGTATATATATATATCTCTTCTCCAAATGAATTAGAAGGAAATGAATCAAGAATCGAATCGAATTATAACGACGGTTTTTTCTCGTCGCTATAACATGAAAAGTTTGCTTTTTTCATGCTATAGCGATGGAAAAACCGTCATTATAATCGGTTCACTCTTACCGCTTCCCCATTAAAAAAAAAAAGATGATATATATATATATATATATATATATATATATATATATATATATATGGATGGTTAGCGTAGTATTAAATTAACTTTAAGTTCACTTCATGCTCAATAAAATTCAAAGGTTTTCTTTCTTTTTTTTCTTCCTTTTTATTTTCTCTTGAAATAGAAAGATATATCTATATACATGACAAAATTTTGTGTGAGAATTTTTAGGATATGCTTTTCTTTTCTTAGTTCTATTTTGTGCCCAATATTACGAAAAAAAATATTAATATGAAGATTCTGTCCCGAACTTTTTTGTGTTTTTATTTTAAATTTAATTGCAATTATCGACATTTGCTTAGTATACATCGATTATTTTTTATAAAAAATGTTAAAAATCAAGTTTAATCATATTTTTTTTATGGAATTTTGATGGTGGTAACAAAAGATTAAGAGGAAACTAGGAATTTGAAAAATCTCTTTTTTTTAATAAAGAAAATACTAGCTAGCTTGTTGCAACATACATATATCATGTGAATGATATTGCATACATTTATACCCTACACATGTAACTTGTTACCTTGACATTTTGGAATAATTTTTTGTTTTAGTCACCCAAATTGTGATGATTGCAAAAACAAGGGGCTCAAAAGTGAAATTTTATGGAAATTAGTCCTTTATGCCGGCTCCCGTCAATGTTGAGAAATAATTTCAACTTTGGCCCCAATATATTGTCGATATTTTAAAATTTGACACCCTTGTTAAAATTGTTATTGATATTGAGAAATATGGATGAAGATGAGACGGTGACAAATTCGACACATCATATTTAATTCGACACATCAATAAATATGTGAGTTCTACGTTAAAAAATATCAAAAATAATATTAAAATATCGGTTTCCTATATATTTTACTCATGAATTGTAATAAAATAATAATAAATATGCCATAACTAGCTCATTTCAAATGTAAAGTTATATTATAGTCATTCTACGCGGAGAGGTAAATTGGACATGATAATTAGACCGGAAGAACAAAAAAAATTTGTTCCCACGAACAAATAGATTGTACTGTCAATCATGAATATATCTGTCACTCACGAATTAGCCCATCTCCTCACGACGACTTCCATCTCCTTGTGACGACTTCCATCTCCTCGCGACAAATCCAAGAAGATGTCGCGATGAGATGGAAGACATCGCGAGGAAATGGGAAGCCGTTGTGAGGAGATCATGGGCTGAGTCGCGAGGAGATGGCAAGCCTTCGCGAAGAGATGGGCTGATTTGTAAGTGACAGAGAGGAGATGAAAGCCGTCGCGAGGAGATGGGCAACAGAGCAGAAGAGAGGCAGCATAATTAGTGTTGTTTTGGCTGAGTTGTAAGTGAGGAGAGAAGAAATAAGGGGGGTTATATAGGTGAGTTGGGTAAGCAAAAAAGGGGGCAAGCCTAGGATCTGGATTTTATATATATATATATATATATATATATATATATATATATATGAGAAAGATCGGTCCGGATCAAGTGCATACCCCTTATCTTACTCATCCGTGTTCATCCATCTTTAGTGACGGACCCGGCGACGGTTCGGTCATTCAACCGTCGTCTATACTTTTAGCGACGCTATATGTTGTCCGTCGCTAAAAGTATAGACGACGGTTGTATGACCGAAATCGTCGCCGAGTTCGTCGTTAAAGGGGGGTGAGCATGGGTGAGTAAGATAAGGACGCACTTGATCTTTGCTCTGAGAAAGATAATCTAAAGTATGGCTTAGCAAAACTTAGTTAAGGTTATTTAACAAAATGATAAAAATTATAATTAAATATTTTTTTATATAAAACTCAAAGAACTTAACCCTAAAAGGTAAAAATACGTTGTTTTTTACTAAATAGTATTAACCAAGCTTCACTAAATCATTTCTTAGATTACTTTTTCCACACACACATATATATATCATTAAATCACCTGAAAATTAAATTTGTAATTTTTGTAAAAGAATTATAGTTATGACAATGTAAGAAAAAAATCTCAATAAATGACAACTATATAAAAAAAAATTATACGTATATATGCAAACAAAAGTTTGATCCATTTGGGAAAAGAAAATCTGAACAAATGACTCGGTTTAATTTACTAATTTGTAGAATAATCTCAATCTACCTTAAGCTCTTTCAACTATATTAACGCGCTTAATTAATCTTTTCCTAAATGCAATTCACAAGAATACATCCCCTGACAATATAAGTAGTTAATTATTGGGTCAAACCATATTAACTGGAACCAAATGGGTCGGTTAACTATTTTTATTTATTCAGGTTGGTTAAAGTTTGAACCCATATTTTTAAAACAAATATACTCCCTCCGTCTCATAGTTATAGGCTGATTTCTTTTGGCACATAGTTTAAGAAAATCAGTTTAAGTTAATTTTTAACACAAATTTTCCACATATACCCCTTAATATAGAATTAATGAATACATTAATTACTCCTTACTTATCACATTGAAACTCTTAACTTCATTGATTGTTGGTACAATTGTCTTTTATACACAAAATATGTTAAACTAGGAAAGCCTAAAAAGTTGAATTCTTTTATTGAGAATACAACAACATTAAATGTGGTGATAAAAATTGTGATGCCCCCAAAATTAGGTATACATCACCCATCTTGGGTAGAAAGATACATGGTACAGAATTTAAATACAACTTACTAATATAATCTGCGTAGGTATACATACGACAAAACTGTGAGTTTGAATACAAATATTATCTACTAGATATTATACAAACTCAAAAGAAGTCCTCATTACAATTATTATCACACTATTTCACGAGAATAGTGAGGACTACTAATGCTATCCTCCGGACCATTACTCCGCTCCCCGACTGTCTCCAAATTTATGTTCTCATTTCCGAAGAGAATGTTGAAAGAAAGAAAGGGTGAGCTCAACTAGCCCAAGAAGAAATATTATGACTAAGATAATGCGTAATAAATTATCATTAGCCTTCAACAAAGTGTTAAACCGATAAAATATAATAAACATCAAGTTTAATCTGCAATGGAACAAGCAATCCATTACAAGAGTCAAGTAGAAAATAAAATCTACTATCTTTTATGATTTAAAAGGTTTTCATCATCATTATATAGCCGAGACTCACTTTTAATAAATAATCCACATCATCAATCACCCCCGCACTACTACTGACCAAGGATATTCTTTAAGATCACGACCACAATTATTATTCATGCACTACGCCAAGAATAGTCAGGTATTCATTAATGGTCATGATCATGCCAACAATCATCCATCAATGCACTACTACCAATCGAGGATTTTTACCACATCATTTGTAACATTACGGTCCATGATTACAATCGGTAGTCTCTCGTCATAATCATACCAAGTCCATCTACGCGCTATGTGCCACGTATGACTTTAAAAAATATATATAAACATGAGGATGATGACAATGATATAAGAATTCAATAAAACAAGTTCAAGAATTATTTTATCCAGGAATTATTAACGTCCAAATTGTCAACATGATACTGTTTTGTAGAGTAAAATTCAAGAATGATCGTAAGAATATTTCCATGAAAAGATATTTGGATGAAACGCAAATATCAAGGATATTCTACTAATTTCATGGAGTATAAAAGTCAAAGTTTTAACCAACCGGGTATAATAAAGAATGGAATAACAAAAGAAATCACCACGCATGCGGTACTTGCAGATGTATGTTTATTCCAATGTATCAATAATAATAACGGAACCAAAGTCGGTGAAATTCACAATCGCAAGCGATGTTCCAACGTAATAATAAAGATGGAACTGATCCGGTGTAAAACACACGAGATAGATATTCCAATGTAGAATGATAAAGATTTTAACCAGTCCTGTAAAACACACGCATGTGATGTTCCAATGTAATAATAAAGATGAAACCGTGTCCGTAAAACACATGCATGTGATGTTCCAATGTAATAATAAAGATGTAATAATAGAAGAATGTCACCAAGTATAGGGTAGTCCGCGATACAAAGTTATTCCAACAGATAATAAGGAATGGAATAATCAAGTTCTCTTCATGAATACAAAAGAATAATATCCCTTACGAGTACAACAAATAATATTCCCTACCTTAAAGAACCGAATATTGGCAAAGTGAAGTAGCGAATACTTTTCTTCTTTCTCTATAGTTTCTCTCTCTGAGTTTCAAAGAATTCGTAAAGAAAATAATGAAGGAATGAGCTTCTATTTATAGGAAAATAGAATGCATAGTAATTAATCCATGAACGGTCCAGATTGATTTACTTTAATCTGACTGGTCCATATTTAAAGCAAAATCTTTTAAATAAAATATAATATATTCTATTTATATAAAAATATTTTACTATGCAACACTATGCAAAACACTATGCAAAACACTATGCAACACTACGCATAATAAAATATAATATATTTTATTTATGTAATAACTTTAATAAAGTATTCGTTTTATATAAAAGATGTTTCGCTTTTATTACGTTAATAATACGAATAAAACAAAACGTCATTATCGCTATAATAATTCATATTATTAATCGGCTAATAATGGAATCAAACCGAGTGACTTCTCACATAAGCATCAATAATCAATACCGCAATGCTACTATGCAACCACACGACATCGTATTTTTACTACCGAAAGTAGTTCAACAAGATCAACCAGTAAAACTTCCGCCGTTATTTTAATAAAATATTTTTGTCGCTTTTCTCAATCCGACAATAATTACATTATGGGGTCCACCAATGATTGAGTAGTTGTATTTAATATTCTCTCGCTAAACCGAATATTCCTCGACCAATCGAATAATATAACCACTGCAGATACTTTGCAAAATTTATAAATATTACCCACAACTATAACATTATATCAAATTTATTCAAAAATAATATTTATAGAAAAAATTCATCTTTATTTATAAAAGTCGGGTCTTACAAAAATAATGACATTAAAGGTTGTTTTTCAAAAAAAGAGTAATAGTTGAATATTTATTATAAGGGCATAAAAGTAAAATAATGAACTAACTAAATTTTATAAATAGTAAGTAGCCTATATATTGGGACATCTCAAAATAGAAAATCAGCCTATAACTATGGGACGGAGGGAGTAGTTAATTAACTGGTTAACCATTTTTCAACCCATATTTTATTCAATTACACTCCTCTCTCTCACTCTCAGTAAGCGCACCAAACACGGTTATTTTTTTTTTTGGTGGGTGGGGGTAGAGGGTGGGTAGTGTATACATAATCACTTAATATTAATTTTTTTGGGGAGAGAGTGGGGTGGGGGTGGGGGTGTGGGGGGTGACTGGGTGGGGGTAGGTGGGTAGGAGTGGGTGGGGTATACATAATCGCTTAATATCATTTTTTTGGGAGGGAGTGTTAGGTGGGTGCGTAGGTAGACGGGTGTGGTGGGGTGGGTGGTGTACACATTATTTTTTTGGGTGGGGGGGGGGTGGGTGTGGAGGTTGACTGGGTGGGGGTAGGTTGGTAGGGGTGGCGTGGGGTATACATAATCGCTTAATATCATTTTTTTTTGGGAGAGAGTGTTGGATGAGTGGGTAGGTAGGTGGGTGGGGTGGGGGTGCGAAAGGAGTGGGGTGGGGTGGGGTGGGGTGGGGGGGGGGTAAGGGTATATATAAATCACATAATATTATTATTTTTGGTTGGGGTGGGATGGGGTGGGGGTAAGGTATATACATAATCACATAATATTATTTTTTAGTGGTAGTGGGGGGGTGGGGGTGGGGGGGTGGGGGTAGGGTGGAGTGGGGTGGGGGTAAGGGGTGGGGGTGGGAGTGGGGGGTATATACATAATCACATAATATTTTTTTTTTTAGTGGGGATGGGGGTGGGGGGATGGTGATAAGGAGTATATACATAATCACATAATATTAGTGTCGAATCAGGTCTTCATAAAACCCATAACAATATTAAAATGGTTAATATGATTTTTAATCATAATCATACCCACATTATCTATATTAAAAATGGTTAATATGGTTTTAATTCTTAAATAAAATCATAATCATATTTTAAAAACCAAAACTAATTCATAATCATACTTTCTCAGACCTATAATCATCCAATTCAGCGTAGGACTTAGAACGAGTTTACGAATTTCCTAACTGTTGGGACATAATCCTTTTCTTTATCAATAAATTATCGGGCTCTCCTCGATCATGTTATGTTAAGTCATGGTTGATCTCGTCACTGGGTCATTCTTATTATTCGGGGCTTAGTCATTATATCGCCCATTATACAAATTATCACTTAATCCCAATTTTGACCAAGAATCATTATGCCAAATGACATTTGACAATTGTGTTCCGCCACTTTGTCGCATGGCATTAATGAGGATGGGACTCAAATGACCGGCATGCAGAATAAACAAAGAATGTAGGGGATGAAAGTAGATCGCTTACTTTTCTACCAAGTGACCCCAAGTAAGGGAAAAAGTGTCGAAGGTGGTGGGTGGCACTAAACCTGGATAGTGGAGCATGATGGGGCTAAGATCACATAAGAGGGTAAGTAACACATACATTTTTTCATTAGAATTTTATTCTATCTCTCTCGCATATTAGACAATATTTTTCTCCATTGTTGACCTTGTGATCGCTCAGATCGACTTCTCACGCCGAGCTATCCTCGACGGTCGTGCCGCCAAGCTTTTGGTGTCGACTTGTTGAATCGCTGCAGGATATTGGACGCGTCTTGGTGATTGGGACGTGGAGAAAGATCTCATGCGTAACATCAAGCGCTAGAAGGAGGGCCGAGTTCTAGTGTCCTCAATATTTTCAATCACAAACCGTGGTTTGTTTCTACGCCAATATTTATGGTGAAAAGTAGAACACCTACACTCAAGGGCGGCGTACCGAGGGTCGCCAAATCGAATCGACACCCCGTGTAATTCATATAGATCGCTTGGGGACCTAAATAAGTGTTCATGCAAGCACAAATCCAAACGATCCTCAAGATTTTCAATCAAGAAGATGGGTAAGGTTAAACGAGGTTAGTCTACCCTACTGATAAAGCATCTGGCCACGGTCGGAAACGAGTAGAAGGCACTTCGCCTAGAACTCGACACCGAGAAGACCAAGATGAAAGGGTTTCACGATTAGCCAAGATGGCTGATAAAGCGGATAAAGCTATGGAAGTACTTGTGAAGCAACGACAGGATATAGCTGAACAGATGGTCCGAATGATGAGTTGAGGGATGAAGAACTCGCTTATAATCAAATCCAAGAGCGAGGACACCGGGCTTTAAAAGAACCTGCTCATTCAGACGAGAGTCTCGAGGCCAAATCGAGAACGAAGAAGATCTCAAGCCCTACTCCTCAAAGATCGAGGAGGTACATCACCCTATCGATTCTAAGGAGCAGGCCTCTGAGGGAACGGCGGGGTCTGGCCCAGGATCGTACTCAAAACCACAAAGAGAGCCCTTGTTGTTGCACACTCTCGCCTCAGTACCCGAGCACAAAGACGAAGCATATCTAGAGATTGTACTCCCGAGAGTCTACTGAGGGTACACCGCCTCAGACACTCTCGTCACCAAGAAGTCCTTCTCAGAGTCAAGGTTCTGCTTGTAAGAAAAACCTATTTACCATAGGAGAAAGGAATCATCTAAAAGGAAGCATCGCCTCAACCGTAAGGAGTAGATTATTTGGTTAAAGAGTTGAAAGAGCTTCTAAGCAAATTTAGTCAAGCACGAAAAGATGAAGGACACTTCGGGAAAGAAAGAATCCCCTTTTTCCGCGGAGATTCTTAGAGAAAAAGCTGACCCCACCAAGAAGCTGCCCCATATGGAGAGTTATGATGGATCAGGGGATCCTTATGACCACAGTCAAGCGTTCGACCGATTGATGGATTATTATGACTTTAGCGATGTCGCTAAGTGTCATACTTTCGCCACAACACTTAGAAAGGATGCCCTATAGCGGATGGGGACTTTGCCTTCAAATTCAATTTCGCTCTCGCGTATATGTGCAAGAATTTCATGCTCGCTTTGGGAGCAACAAAAGAAGGGAAAACCAACTGTTCATCGCTCAGTTCGATAGCTTTTCGAATGAGTCTTTGGGACAATATGTGAAGAGATTTCGTGAAGCAAGAGGGTCAGTGATGACTTGAATGATCTACAAGTCATTGCTGACTGCTTTCGTAATGGGTTAGATCCGTCAAATCGTAAAAGTTAGTGAAGAAGTTGATGTTTCATCACCCAAGAGTCTTCACGAGGCCTTTGACAAAGTCAAGGTTATATCGTGGTAGAGGAAGCTATGGATGTTTTTAAACGCCCCGCTTCAGACCTTCTAAGGAGACGGACGGATGTAATCGATAAAGATCGAGAAAGAATGATGGTAATAAAGACCGCATGAGGGCGGATCTAAAAAGTTTAATAATTGGAGATGTGGTGGAGGACGCTCGTCCGCCCCAAAGACAACGAGTGAATAGAACGTATACAACACTTAATACGTATAGAGCCATATTTTGGATCAAATTAAGAACCAACCTATTTTCGAACCGCCTCGAGATAATATTAAGCCCGAAAAGGGAATTTCGTAAGTATTGTGATTATCATCAAGCTTCGGTCATGATACAAACGATCAGTGCTAGTTTGAAAGACTTTATTGAAAGGAAAGTACAAGGCGAGCTTTGATTCAAGATGTGGTCGCTGTAACCAATCAACAAGCAGATGTAGGGCCTATTCCTCGTAGCTCAACCAAGGCCAACAAGTGTTACCTGCTCCCCAATGCCTGCGCAAGGCATGTGATAGATGTCATCATTGGGGTACTTCCGCAAACTCGTTGGAAAAAAGCGCCTGGTTACTTGGATTCTGGCCACGACAAAGTATGTACCTCCTCAAGACCGACAGACTTACCCGAGCTCTCAGAATCTCTTTTATCGATGAAGATTACCTTTCAAAATTATCGAACCACACGAGGGATCATTGGTATTGACCGCACAAGTGGGTTCAAGAGATACGAAACGGATGATGGTGGATAATGGATCTTCAGAGATATTCTCAGATGCCCACGCTTATCAAAGAATGCACCTAGATGGGCGAAAGATGGAGTCGGACAGAAGCTCCTTTATATGGTTTTAGTAATGACCCTAAGCTAAGGTGACGGAACTATTGAACGCCAAATATCTTCTAACTACCCAACAGTAGAAATTATTTGCAAATTTTATGTTGTAAATGTAGATTCTCGCTTATAATGCTATTTTGGGAAGGCTCGCTTTAATTGCTTTACAAGTCGCGACCTCTATTCCTCATTTCAAAATTAAATTCCCTACTACCATGGGCTCATGAGGAGGTGAAGGGGATTTGATCCGCCGTAAGATGTTATAGAAATGTCGTGATCACTTTGGAGTGGGAATATCAAAGGTAAGCATGCTATGGCAATAGAGATCGAACCTTTCACGTAAAGTAGTTCAAACCATCGTCATGCCACCAAGAAACGGAGAGATAGAGCTCATCCCGCAAAGCAAACAAAATCTATGAAAAATAGGTTCGGTCTCCGCGGAACCTTTCCTGACGAAACCTCACGGAGCTCTTCGCAAAGCTATGTTGATATTTTCACCGGGAGCCTCGTGGATATGCCGGGGGTAAAGCAGGATATTGCCGAGCATCTACCGGAGGTAACCCGTCGAAGAAGCCAAAAATCGACCGAAGAGAGGATTTTCGCACCAACGCCAAATGAATAATTGATGAAGAGATTGCAAAACTGTTAGCAGCAGATTTCATCTTCGAGATTGACTACCCGCAGTGGATGGCAAATGTGGTGCTGGTACAGAAGCAAAATGGTAAATGGCGAGTCTGCATCGACTATACTGATTTAAATAAGGCTTGTCCAAGGATTTCTACCTCTACCCCACATCGACCAACTAATCGATGCCACTTTGGGTATGCTTTATTAAGTTTCATGGACGATTCTCCGGATATCATCAAATTTCTACGTAAAGAAGATATACCAAGACTCGCGCTCATTACGCATCGCTCTAAGATATGCTTATAAGAAAATGACCTTCTACTTCATCAATGCCGAGCCACATATCGAGGGATGATGAACCATGTTTTCCGATATCACCAAGGTGAATATGGAGGTGTACGTAGATCGATATGATTGTCAAAAGTATGTTGGTACATAAACATCCGGATGATTTGAAGAATGTTTTCGCACAATTCACAAGACAATTTGAGATCAATCCCACTAAGTGCACCTTCTGGCCTAGGAGCCGGCAAATTTCGGGATATCTTGTCACCGAGAGGAATCGGGCCAATCTCGAGAAGATTCAAGCGATCCCGAATATGAAGACTCCTCACCATTTAAAGATGTTCAACGTCTGACTGGAAGGATTGCAACTTTAAGGAGGTTCATGTCCAAGTCGGCGGAAAGATGTCTACCGTTCTTTGATACATTGAAAGGGCCGAAGAATGCAAAGACGTTTCAATGGACTTCGGAGTGTGAGGACGCTTTTCAGAGCATCAAGTCCTATTTATCTTCGGCACCTTTGTTGGTGAAGCCCGTTCCTGCTGAACCTTTATATTTGTACTTAGCAGCTAGTTCATCGCGCGAGGGGAGCGCTTTTGGTGCGTGAAGTCAGGGGGTAAGCAAAGACCCGGTTTATTATGTAAGCCATGTCCTTCGGGATGCTGAAACAAGGTACCCGAATATTGAAAAGTTTGCTTTCGCTTTAATAACTGCTAGTCGAAAGCTTAGGCAATACTTCCAGGGTAGATTGGTAATAGTATATACAGATCAGCCTTTAAAGAAGATTATGGGTAAACCTGAGGTATCGGGGAGATTAGCTGCATGGACGATGGAGTTGTCACAATTTTTCATTGAATATCATCCCCGAACTGCCATCAAAGGGCAAGCCTTGGCTGATTTTGTTGTTGAATGCTCGCTTTCTCGTCGATGAAGTTGTAGCAGGTCAAGGATCTGGACAGAGCGCTTGCAGCTTCTTCAAATGGCGGTAGTTCGTGGACGCCAGATGCAGATGGGTCTTCTACCACGGACGCCGCTGGAGCAGGTGTGTTATTCGACGAGTCCGGAGGGATTCAAGGTACAACAGGCCATCGATTTCAGCTCAAAGCAACAAACAACGGTTTCGAGTAAAGCGGTACTTGCAGGATTACTATTGGCAAAGAGTCTTGAAGTGCAAAGAATAATTATCTTTAGTGATTCTCACTAATCGTTAAGAAAATTTCTGGGGAGTATGAAGCTCGAGGCCCAAAATGATCAAATATCTAATGTAATCAAGGAGCAACTTCAGATTTCCAATCCTATGAGTTTCAAGGATCGAGCGTAATAACAATTCAATAGCCGATGATTCTCCAAATTAGCCACTACAGATGTTAACGCTTTTGATGGGTCGGTTTATTTACAAACTTTGCAACATCCTAGTGTCTATTATGAATCCAGAATGTGCATCGAATCAACCAACAAATCATTGGTCGACCAGATATATAGAGTATCCGGCGATGGCGCCTTACCTTCTGGACGGATGCTCGCCAAAAAGTTAAGTATAAAAGTGCTAATTTTGTTCTAATTGATGGAGATCTATTCAAGAGCTTTCATCTCCATTATTGAAATGTTTGACTCCATCCGTCGACTACGCTTTCTCTGGGAAGTACATGAAGGTATTTGTAGTGACTATACGGCGGCTAAGTCATTAGCCTATAAAGTACTTCGTCAGGATACTATCGGCCTACCATCTTTAAAGAAGCAACCGAGTATGTCAAGAAGTGCGAGAAATGTCGATCAATAAATCCGATCTCCACATCACCACCGTAAAGAGCTATACTCGATCTTATCTCCTATACCCTTCACCGTCTGGGGTTGATATATCGGGTCCATTACCGAAAGCTAAAGGTCGTCACCATTATAGTTGCTATTGATTATATGACTAAGTGGGTGGAGGCAAAACCACTTTGGCCAATAACTAACAGAATGCCTAAAGTTTATAAAGGAGTCGGTGGTGTTTCGCCGGATTCCTAAGGTGTTGATATCGACAACCAAGCGCCATTGGGGGATCGAAATTTGAGGCATTCTTGAAAGAACTGGGATTCAACACGAAAGACCTCAAGAGCTCATCCACAATCAAATGGACAAGTTGAAGTGACCAATGTAACGTCATTGAATGGGATCAAGCGTAGATTAAATAAAGCCAAGCGGCGATGGCCGAGGAGCTACTTAGCGTGTTGTCAGGCTTATCGAACTACTCCAAGGACTACAACAGGATTCACCCTTTAGATCGGCTTATGGTAATCGATGCCTTAGTTCCAGCTTAAATTGATCTCCCGGTCTTTCTAGTCACCAAATTCGTAGAAATTTACAATGAGGAAGGGCTTAAAGCCAACCTCGATTTACTTGAAGAAGAAAGAGAAATGGCCTTAACCAGTCAAGTACTTTATCGTCAAGAGTGGCTAAGCACTATAATAAGGGAGTAAATGTCGAAGGTTCAAGCGGGAGATTTTGTCCTCGAGAAGCCAAGCATCTACACCTCGTAATATAGGAAAGTCGATGCCAAACCGGGAAGGACCGTATGAAATAACCGGCGTGCAAGCCGGAACTTATCGATTGAAAGCATTAGATGGGTCAAGAATTAAGAATACTTGCACGTCAAGCGTGCTTAGAAAGTACTTTCAAGAAAATGATGTATGTATATGGGAAGGTCAGAATATTTATGTCATCATCAATAAAAGTTCCCTTTTTCTCGAACAAATTTTGTCTTCATTGGCGATCGACCATCGGGTTAGGAGGTTCGTGGACTCACCGCCATTCGATGGCGCCTTTTTTTTCTAATAGGTGGTCCTTATGAGTTTGTCGTGCCCTTCGTGGTAGCAAAACGCCATTGGTGTTGGGAGGTTCGGTGAACTCACCGCCATTCGATGGCGCCCTTTTTGGCAGTGGTCCTTATGAGTTTGTCGTGCCCTTCGTGGTAGTAAACGTCATCGATGTTAGGAGGTTCGGTGGACTCACCGGCCATTCGATGGCGCCTTTTCTAGCGGTGGTCCTTATGAGTTTGTCAGCCCTTCGTGGTAGGCAAACGCCATTGGTGTTAGGAGGTTCGGGTGGACTCACGGCCATTCGATGGCGCCTTTTTTTCAAGCAGTGGTCCCATGAGTTTGTCGTGCCCCTTCGTGGTAGGCAAATGTCATTGATGTTAGGGAGGTTCGGTGGACTCACCGCCCCATTCGATGGCGCCTTTTCGGCAGTGGTCCTTATGAGTTTGTCGTGCCCTTCGTGGTAGGCAAACGCCATTGGTGTTGGGAGGTTCGGTGGACTCACCGGCCATTCGATGGCGACCTTTTCGGCGAGTGGTTCTTATGAGTTTGTCGCCCTTCGTGGTAGGCAAACGTCATTGGTGTTAGGAGGTTCGGGTGGACTCACCGGCCATTCGATGGCGGCCTTTTTCTAGCAGTGGTCCTTATGAGTTTGTCGTGCCCTTCGTGGTAGGCAAACGCCATTGGTGTTAGGAGGTTCGGGTGGACTCACCGCCATTCGATGGCGACCTCTTCTTCGGTGGTCACTTAGACCTTGTCAGCCTTTCGTGGTAGGCAAGTGTCATCTTTAAGACGTTGTCGCCCCCTACGTGGTAGGCAATTGTCGACACTTAGACCTTGTCAGCCCTTCGGGGTAGGCAAGTGTCATCCTTCTTCGCACTTTGTCAGTTCTTCGGTAGTAAATGTCATCTTTTTGGTTTTGTTAGGCCTTTAGGGTAAACAAATTCCTAATGAAGCAGATATGTCTCACACTTCTAAGAATTAATAAGTATTCCTTTATTTTATTACCTAAAATTTTTCTAAGTGTTGAGTTCGTAAAGCTTCATTCTTACACTTCATCTCGTTATATGGCATGTTTAGTTGTTATCTAACAGCTTCAAAGTTCAAAGATAACACGAAGGGTTGGTGCATTTTTTCACTTAAATGAAATGTCGAGTATCAAGTATAATAAACCAAGTCATAAGGAATGAAACTATTTTCATTAAATATTTAATTTAATTACACTATCGACAATTTTTACAGATATTATAAATTAAAGATGTAAAAAACATAAAAAGAACATCGCCTTCAGACTCCATCTTCGTCTCAAGAATCGAAAAGGATGGATCCAGATTGGTCAGCAGACAGCTTTCTCCTTGCCACGACTTCTAAGAAAGCTCATAACTCTCGAGTATATCTTCATTATTTCTCCATTGATCTCGTCCGAGTTCCGTACTTTCGTGATATTTGTTTACGGTTGTCGCTTTAATGGAGGCCCAAGGTCCCAAGAGCCTCGAGCTCTCGGATTTCCTCCTCAAGTTTGAGCCGCCTTACTATGTGACGATTTCTCACGCCTCCAACTTATGGATGGTCTTGGTCAAGATCTTTGCATCGCCTTTTTAGCTCCTCGATCTTTTCCATCCTTATCTCGCTCCTCCAACCAAGTCAACGCTCATTTTCACGATCTCCTCGTCCGAGCTTTGGTCGACTTCAATTCTTCCTCGAGGCCTTCACATCTCCTTTGGCTTGGGCTAACTCTCTTTGAAGACCTTCGTTTGTATGGAGAAGGCATTCACGCTGAAGTTTTCTCCTTCGCCAAAGCAGATTTCAAGATGGCATTCTCCTTCCTCAAGATCTCTTCTTCGCTTCACCGAGAGACCTTCGACGAAGACGTCCGAACACCGTGATTGGCCCAGTATTTTCAATACTATTCGATCGGGTTTTCAAATATACGAGTATGCGATAAATTCGAAATAAAAGAAGATACTGCTTACCTTCGCCAAGTAACTCATGCCTTCACTAAGTAGATCTCCATTCGAACTATTCCCGAATCGATGATCGCTTGGTTTCACTTAACAAAGGTGTTGAATAGCTTGAATGGAAAGTGAGCATCGAGTCCTGGGGCCACATTGTTGGAGAAGCCACGGCTTCCCGATCAATCTCGGTGGTTTGTTCTCTTGGTGGGAAGGTAGAGGTTCTTCGCGAAGAGGTGAGGGGTCTACGGTATGGTTTCGTGAGAAGGAGATCGGGCAGTGTGTGCGCTCGTGGAGTCAAGGCGAGGAAATGTGAGATGCACCAGATGAATGTCCGATAGCCGCTTTTTTTTGGGAAGGCGTGGGTTGTTCTTGGTTGGTTCATTATCGTGAACAGGGTTTCGTGGATATGATTGGAGGAGTAACAACCAAGAAGTAGGGACTCAAGCTCTTCTTGGCAATCAAAGGAGTTATTTTAGTTCTTATTTTTTTTACATCGGCGGACCTTAGCCCGATCGTGCAAAGGAATATCGAGAAGGCTTCTCCTAACGGGATAGGTTCGTGAGGTCAGGGGATCGGGATTAGTTGAAGTTGTTTGGGGTTGTTGCTTGAGGATTGTTTCGTGATCACCGCTGTGGTTTGCTTCGGGTTGGGTGGTTTTGGTTCGTTTGGCGGATCTTTTTCTTCTACGAGGTCGAAGGTTTTCTTCGGAATATTAGGTTCGCTGCTCGAGGTTCGCTTTGAAGGAAGAAGTTGGAGGATCGACAAGAGAGGGTTAACTCCGGGAAGATCCTTCACGGTGCTCTTCACTCAGATCAAAGATTTTCCCCGCCAAAAATCTTCCAGTGTCTCTCACCTCCAAAGGAGTTTGGTTTAATCGTAGATACCGCAAAAACCACACATCGTAACATATATCACCTATACAAATTTCGTAAATTATATTGCGTAATTAATCAAAACTTACATTTGTGATTATATAACCAAGCTTGTTTGGTCAGAAGTGTAAAACTCCATTCCTTTGGAGGAATTTTCCTCAAGAAGTCCGCCATCTCCCTCACCCGTTCTTCGGATATATCACCGAAGTCAGCAGAGACTTGGTCAGAGGTGGTCCAGCCTGGAAGGGAAGAAATCTCAGGCCCCGTGATGAAAAACCACTTCTCATGCCAACCTTTATTGCTGGAAGGAGTGTTCATTAAAGGTCTCCTTTCAAACCTAGTGTTAGGTCGAGGAGATTGCTTACTCAATACTTTCAAGCCCCTTTCTGGACCTACCAAAGCAGAGAAGAGGGTGAAGAAGATGTCAACAGAGGGAGTAATCCCAAGTTCAGTGGCGTATGCAATGAATGCCAAGATGTGGATGTAGGAGTTGGGCACTAGTCACGGAAGCCCACTCCTATAAACCCTAAAAGGGTAATGATGAAGACACGAAGAGGGAGTCGAACCCCTTCTCCGTAAGAGAATCGGCACGGCGACCCAACCGTCTGTCATTGGTACATACGCTTTCTTCAGAGCAGGAGCCCTTATCAGCATACATGTCGAATCGATAACGACTCCTGAGCATGCATATTTCCGATTCAAAGGATGAGAGAACGAATGTTGGCATTAGGAAATTATTCCCGCCTTTGAAGAAATCGTAAGAGGAAGTCAAAGAAGGGTTTCCTCCCATAGTAGATGATCGAGGGTTAGAGCTTCAACCCTCTTGATTAGGGTTTGATCGGGAGAAACGATGTCGATGGGAGTCAGCACGCAGCGGGAGTTCTCGCTTAGAAGTTTCAAATACCATTGTTTCGATTTTGTGAAGCAGAGAAAGAAATTTGCGTAAAAGAAGAAAGCTCTAAGGTTCAAATTTTGAATTAGCAGTAAAACCGCTGTAATTGGTAAAGTTTACCTTTTATAATCGACATTTGCACGGTAATTAAGGGCGCACATTTAATTCACTACAACGATGATGAATTGGAAGAGTTTCATCTGCTTTTAGACCTAAATATCTTCACTTTCGTGGGCTTGCATCCATTGGGTTTCTACTTCGCACTGATAACAATTTGGGCTTTGCAAAGTATCACTCTGGATCTCTTATGATTTTTATAGATAATTACGCCCCGGCCTATATCATTTATAGTCTTTCATTAAACACCTCGCTTAATGTAAGACTAGGGGTAATGTCGACATAATCCTTTTCTTTATCGGGCCGAAATTATTGGGCTCCTCCTCGATCATGTTATGTTAAGTCATGGTTGATCTCGTCACTGGGTCATTCTTATTATTCGGGCTTAGTCATTATATCGGCCCATTATACAAATTATCACTTAATCCCAATTTTGACCAAGAATCATTATGCCAAATGACATTTGACAATTGTGTTCGCCACTTTCTTTGCATGGCATTAATGAGGATGGGACTCAAACGACCGCAGAATAAACAAAGAATGTAGGGGATGAAAGTAGATCGCTTACTTTTCTACTACCAAGTGACCCAAGTAAGGGGAAAAAAGTGTCGGAAGGTGGTGGGTGGCACCAGAAAACCTGATAGTGGAGCATGCATGGGGCTAAGATCACATAAGAGGGTAAGTAATACATACATTTTTTCATTAGAATTTTATTCTATCTCTCTCGATATTGCAGACAATATTTTTCTCCATCATTGTTGACCTCATGATCATCAGACCGACTCTCACGCCGGAAGCTATCCTCGACCAGTCGGTAGTCACAAGCTTTTGGTGTTGACTTGTTGAATCGCGAGGATATTGGACGCGTCTTGGTGATTGGGACGTGAGAAAGATTCTTGCGTTAACACTAACTATAATTAAATTCACAAGCAATTAATTAAAATTTGAATTCCCGTAAGACTAGCTATACATTAATTCATCATCTATTCCTACTCAAGACTTCATGCGGAGTATATATTACCTTATATATTATATATAGACCTTGTTTCTCCCTTTTAGAGTTCATATATATATATATATATATATATATATATATATATATATATATATCAAATATTCTAAACGTGAAATTAACCTAACCTAGCTAGCTATTGTTCAAGATCTTTAATTTAGCAATGGAGAAAAAAACTGCAGAACATTCGGAGATGCAAGCCATTAGATATGTTCGAGATCACAAGGCGTATGAGCTTCTTGGTACGATCGGTTCAGTAGAAGACTATGCTGCAATGTACGAGGCTAGGTATGCTCCAAATTCTGAGGAGGAGGAGGAGGAAATTGTAGAAATCAACATTTTTGATTTGGATCGAGTTGAGGATATTTACAATTTGACTAATCAAGTTTATATAGCCAGACAATATTGTCATCATCAAAACATACAAACATACAAGGTGTTTATTGCTCGTTTATGGTCGAAAACAAACTATGGGTAGTCATGCCCTTGATTTCTCGGGTGTCGATAAAGTCTATGATGTTGTCATCTTTTCGACACGGCCTACGCCAACGTGTTGTCGCTTTTGGTTTCAAGCTAATGTCGTCTTTTCGACACGGGCTAGTCGAGCAGGTTGTTGCTTTTGTTTTGAAGGAAACCCTAAAAGCCCTAGACTGTATTCATGGCCACGGTGATCACGTGCATGGGAACGTAGACTCTGATCACGTGTTCGTGGACAAGAACTTGAACGTGAAACTAGGGTTTCATTCGTTAACGAATAGAATTAGGGTTTTAGAAGAAACACCTAGCTGGATGATAGACCCGGAACAGACGACAAATTTGAATAAAGCTCACAATCAAAAGTCCGATATATGGATGTTCGGGTTACTTGCGTTGGATTTGTTTTATGGACCTAATGATCATGGGGATTTGGAGTTTCTGGCTGCAAGTTTAATTGAGCCAAAGAATTATGAAGCAAAATTTGGCCGGAAGAAAAAGCTGCCGGAGTGTTTGAGGGAATTGGTTGTGCTATGTCTTTCTCGTGATCCATTAAAGAGGCCATCTACAAGGGAGCTGTTGAATCACAAATTTTTCAAGGGGTATTGTTCATCTAATTGCCATGTCCAGAAGGTTTGGCGGAAATTATATAGAGAGGAGTAATAGTTCTGTTTGTAGAATACTAATTAATATATATATTGAATTTTTAAGGAATTAATATAATTCAAGATTATGCAGTATTGTGTCTTCTCTTTCTTATTTTTTTTTGTCCGGCAATTTAGATTTCAGTATTAGTCAATTTAATATTGTGTACGTACAAATGTCTAAAATATTCTCCTTCTTGTAAAAATCTACACCAAAAAAGTATTTTTGGCAGACTGATAAACGACGTCAAGTTGATTTTTTTAACATTCTTCTTTCATTCCTCTATTTCTCCATTTTCTCTCCTCCCCTTACTCCTATCATTCCCCTCATAAAAACCAAAATCATTCGAATATGATTAACAGAGTATATATTTTTCAATTGAGGATTCATCCAAAACCCAAAAGCTTTCAATAAAACAGAAGCCGAATCATATCTAGTCACATGAGATTTGTCCAGAAGGGGTTCATACGACTCGGGTTCTACATCCATTATTGATTCAGACTCTCTTGTCACAATGATCCCATTAGATCCTTTAGTGGACACAATAAAAAGAAGAAACTGATAATGGAAGAATTACAATTAAAATTATATCAAACCTGATTCAAATTTTATTTCTGATTCTCTCTCCAATATCAAACCTAAGCCTTCTTAAATAGATATCATAAATTGTTTGTATTTCAAATTTGAATTTTGTTTATGATTTGGAATTATTGTTGAAAGGTCTATTATTTGGCATTCGAAGTTTAATAAAATTTGGCTTTAAATGAAAACTAAAGAAAATTTAAATTTGGCTTAAAAATGGCGTCGTTTCTCAATTGGCCAGCGTCCGCATTAATACTGCTGACGAAAAACTTTAATACTGAAAACTAAACTATGGACTAGAGCCATATTAATCATTAGATATTCGGATGGATGATTAAGATTTGTTGTAAAGCTAGACTATTTTTTACAACGTTAACTATGGATCGGTCTCCTAATATATATATATATAGTCCCCTTCAGTTGAGGGATCCCTCAAATAGTGCTATTTGAGGAATAGGGCGCTCAACCGTTGGATTTGTTTTAATGACTTTATGTGGCTGAAATTATTTTACATCTTTTAACCCGTTTTCTCCAAATAACCCAACACATCCATTAGAACTTATATCATGAATTCATCATTAGAACCCAAATCAGGAATTTAACACAAATTAAAAATAATCCATTAGAACTTATACCAAGAATTTATCAATGGAATCCAAATTAAGAACTACCCATTAGAACCTATATATATCTAGAATTCATCATTATAACTGAAATAAAAAATTACCCATTAGATGTTTGATTCTCTTGCTTCACGTCTCTTAAAAAAGTCACGCGAATTTGTTGGGTTATTTGGAGAAAACGGGTTAAAAGGTGTAAAATCTCAACCACATAAAATCATTAAAATAGATCCAACGGTTGAACGTCTTATCTCTCAAATAACACTATTTGAGGATCCTCAATCGAAAGGACTATATATATATATATATATATATATATATATATATATATATATATATATATATATATATATATATATAAATTGATTCTCCAATCTGACCGGTCTCATAATCTGATCGAGTTTTTAGCGACACATTTTATCGTCCATCGCTAAAACCCATAATATTGTTCATTATGAGCTTTAGCGACGGACAAATCCGTCATTAAAAATCATTCATAATCTTAACCAAATTGCCTCGAACCTGACTCCATATATATATATATATCCCTTTGAAAGAGAGTTATAAATGGGAGTCTTAAATTATGTTAATAACAACGAAATTAAAAATTTTAAGTAAAAGAAAGAGAATATAATTGAGATTTATTAAGTGAGGACAGATAATTTGAAGTTGTTAATATCTTATAAATAATAGTTTTAAGGGAGCTAGGTTGCCCAACCTTGACACTGAGCTTAAATACGCCTTTCAAGTTTTTGGCTTTTTACAATTTAAATCTTAGTTTTCAACTTTAATATATTGAACCATAATTTTTTTAAAATATTATAAATTAACAAAAAAATCAATTTCTTATAAATTAAACTTTTTAAAAAATTATAAATTAAATTATTTGGTCATCGGTATTAATAAGTAATCTAAATGAAAATCTTTTTTATAATTTTCCTCCTAAATATCTCCGGAAGCATATAAAATCAAAAACACATGATTAGTGTGATTAGTTTATGATAAAGAAAAAAATAATAAAAAATTAGAGTCAGTACAAATGTTCTGTAAGACCCTGAAATTTTTTTTAAATAAAAAGGAATTTCCTTTATTTATTATTTTGAAATAGTAAGGGTTGATTTGATTAATGTGGATAGTTAAGGGTTAAATATGCAAATATTTCAAAATAAGCAAGTGGTTATAAAATATTCATTGTTGTTTTAATATTCGTTTGGTCGTGGAATATTCGTATGCGGTTTAAATATTCGTATGCGACAAGCAAGCAATGTGTGTGGGGCCCCATAACTGAAAGCGATTGGATGAAGAAAAAAACGACAAATATAAGTTGTTTTTAAATAATCTACAGAATATAGTATCAAGTATCATTGTTGGAATACCCGTGGTTAAAACACACTAATACGCCATGTTGAACAAGAAGACACCAGATTGCACCAATTATTGATTCTTACGTAAGAAGGCACTTACACTCAATAATGGTTACGATGAATTAATGTTCAAGATTTTATCGAGTTAATAATTGTTTGCGTTGATATTTTATATCATTGTTGTTTCAATAATTGTCATTACACAAGATCTTTCATTATCGAAGCAATAATTCATATTATCCTCAATAATATTATTAGATAACATTATTGGCAATGTCTAGAAAGTTCTGCCTAAGGAGAGGTTTGGTCACCTAATCATGCTACCAGGTAAGAAGAAATTTTATCGAAAGCCCCTCTTCCTTTTAACCTGCCTCGTTGTCAATATCAGATTCTGTAATATTATTTGTGAATAATTAATTATTGATTTATATGATGAGGAAAATATTGATTTTATGTGGATATAGATGGAGAAAATTTTTAAAATGACAATTGTTGAAAATTAATATTTTATCTTTTTCTCGATAAAATAATTCATTTAAATATATTATTTTAATAATATATTAATCTGGTGATATTTTACAACGAATGTGGGATATATGAGTATACGAGGAGGAAGAGTATTTTTGTTGCAATAAATGTTTAAAACATGTTAAACATGCTCATGGGACCCCATTTATCGATCGAAATTTGATTATAAACAGTAAAATTGCCCGCTTATGGATTTCAGTCAATTTCTGATTGGAATTTGAAAAACTTTCTTCTGCAAAGTTGTAGAGAATTGAATTTCCTATAAAAACTCATGAGATTCGAATTTTCTGATGAAAGGGCTATTTATTATGAATTATTGAAGTTCAAGTTCAAATAATTGATTTTTGAAAGTTTAAAATATTTAAAATTAGAAAAACGTTTTTCTTATTTTTTTTTCTAGAAGGTGGCATGTGTTTGATGGCTGAAATCAGATTCTAGACATGTGTAGAAAATAATATAATTATATTATTAATTTATTAAATTTTCTGCTTTGGTTGTTCTAAGCAATTTCCTATAAATAGGGTGTTTAGGTTAGAATTGAAAATCACACCGTAAATCAAGTTTTCTCTCTATATTATCGAGCGTATTCTTGTGAGTATTTTGAGTATACTTTGAGTATTGCTATACTGCAAAGTCCAAGTCATAGCTTTATATCCTGTTTTTTCTTAGTAAGACCGATCTTTCGAGGTAAGGATATATTATTTTTTCAGAATGATATTATTTCTTCAATATCATTATAATTGAAATGTTGATCCAAGTTTTTATCAAATTTGGAACTTTTTATGTCTGGGTTACTATTCATGGGTTACTACTATTCATGAGTTACTATTCACGAGTTACTATTCATGAGTTACTATTCACGAAGTTACTATTCACGAGTACTATTCATGAAGCGTGAAGATGTTTTTTGTGGAATTTCTATCTTTTGGTGTCGAGTTACTATTCACGATATCTAAGACTATTCACGATACTGAGACTATTCACGATACTGGTGATTATTCAATCGAAAAATAAAATTTCTTCTTTTCGTCCAAAACATCTATTCCGAATACTAACTCGATCAGATCCATGTTTTGATCATTCTTGAATTTTACACCACTATGATTATTTTTGAGGTATTTTTGGGCGTGGATAAAACCAAGTACTAATCCTTAATCCTTAATCCTCATCATTTTGTTTCACCGGATTCGCTTTCTTAAAAAATATTTTTCATCATCCTCGGTCTTAAATGATGATATTATTGAATATCTTTGGCCCAGTAGTAAAAGATGAATGATTTCTGAAGAATATCTTTGGCCCAGAGTGCAAAGATGAACAGTGTTGAGATGAACATGACCGATTGATTAATATCTTTGCCTCAGAGTGCAAAGATGAACAGTGTTTAAATGAATATGACTAATCGATGAATATCTTTGGCCCAGAGTGCAAAGATGAATATTTGATTCCGTATGCATATTGATTGATGTTACAGGATAAAATATTGATGATGGATCGTTAAATTCATAGATTATAGTAGATTTCATTCTCTACGTAACTCTTCTATGAATTATTATTTCACGCCGCGAATATTGATCCAAAACTTGTTGCCTATCAGTATTCTCATCGATTTTTCCTCGTTGAAGACTAACGATAATTTGTTGTATATTATCTTAGTCATAATATTATTTATCGGGCTAGTTGAGCTCACCCTTTTCCTTGTTATTCCATTTTTCTTCTCGTGAGGCGAGAATGTAATGAGTACTAGCTGGGGGTATGGAATGAAGGTTCTAGAGAGAGTTGTTTAGTAGTCCTCACCATTTTGTAAAATAATGAATCAATAATTATGATGGGGATTTATTTGCGTGTGGATATTGTCTAGAAGACAATATTATATTTAAACTCACAAGATATATTGTCGATTTCACACGATATTTGTATTATTGAAGTTGTAGTTTGCTTTTTGTACCATGTATTTGGCACTCGAAATGGGTGTCAGGTATACCTATTTTGGGGGCGCCACAATTGGTATCGTAGCTTAGGATATGATCTCCATGAGATCGGGAATAAAACTAGAGGGGAGAGCGAGTAAATCCTTCGCTAGTGTGTCCTACCTAAGCTTATTTGTTAGTTGGTCAAGATATAGGATATTATGTGATATATTGATTTCCTTAATTAACCCTTATTTTATGATGATTTGAGAATGTCGACCGAGAATATTAACAAAGGAACAAATGAGACCGTGGAGATGCCTGTACTCACCAACGAGGAGAACGTAACAGTCGGTAATGTTCCTCCCGTGAACAACACCGAACGAGCGGATGATGAACGAGGGATGTTTAGAAGCTTTTTGCGTAGCTTCATGCAAAATCGATTTGTGGAGACTCGTGTTCAAAATACAGGAGGAAATGATAGCAATTCACGGGTGGTCACAAAATGCCAAGCAGCTTCAAAGAGTCAGGACCACCGACTGGGGAAAGCGGATCCGATTAAGCGAGAGAGGCGTGGGTCAAACAAATTACCAAGATATTCGATGTCTTGGGATGCACGGAGGAACGTAAAGTTCCATTCGCCGCTTTTATGTTCCGTGGCGAGGCAGACATCGGTGGGAATCAGGAAGCGCATACCATCCAACCGCACTCAAAGATGTCATGGAGACGTTTTCAAAAGCAGCCTAATGACAAGTACTTCCCCGAAAGTATTCACATATGAAGGAAGTGGAGTTTATTAGACTAGAAGCGTAATAACACGACGGTGTCCCAAAGACGAGGCGAAGTTCGCGAGTTATCCGTGTTCAGCACCTCATTTGGTGGAGAATGAGGAACGATGACGCGGATGTTTCGAGAGGTTTGAAACCCGACATATACGCCAAGATCTCATTTCTCATAAATTTTCTCTCTATTCAGATGTTGTCAATGTGGCTCATTGTTAGAAATGAGATAACGAGTATGTTCAACCGAGGACCATAACCAGGATCATACCAAGATAGCAAATATCGTAATAACGATAACCAAATGAGAAAGAAGAATACATTAAAAGCGGTAACCACTCGTGTGGTAATCGTAGCCATGAAAATAGAAGAAGCGAGCCGGGAGGAGATTTTAAAAGAGAGATTCAACAACGACCATGTGAAGACGCCAACAAAAGAAGAAACTAGTTTTAAGGGAGGAGAACGACCACCGGTCATATATGTTACAAATGCGGAAAGAGGGACATATCACCAAACCGCCCACAACAGCTTTAAGGTATGCTATAATTGTGGAAAGAAGGACATATCGCTTTCGAGATTAGTACGATATCGAAACCTAGTTCAATGGGGACGGTGACTCAAAAGATCGTCCCGTAAAAGTCAAAGTCAACGATTCCGGAAGAGCGTTTGTTGTGATCGGGTCAAAAATGCGAGGAACCCGAACGGTTAGCACCACGGTTTGTTAATTATAAATTCTTGCAAGTATATACCTTACTAGATATCGGTTCTACCCATTCTTTTATCTCTCTTACTTGCGCTCAACGCTTAAACTCTCAGGAGAAATTAGACTTTGACTTATCTGTGGAAACTCCGTTAGAGAAACTTTCATCACATCCACCGCTTATAAATCTTGCTTGATTCAGTTGGCACTATCACATTACCGTTAACCTTATTTCTATAGAGATATTTGTTTTTGATGTGATTTTAAGGTTAACTACTCATCACGCCAAAATTGATTATTTTCGTAAGGTTGTTAGTTTTCATATTCCTAAGCAACCCGTTATTCAATTCAAGCAATCAAACCATTGTAGTCAAACATTTTCATATCAAGCCATGAAGTCATTCGCTTATTACGGATGTCAAATTTTCTTAGTCCATGTTATGGATTTGAATAAAGACACGCCGATTTGAATAATATTCCTGTTGTTATTGATTTTTCCCGACGATTTTTTCGAAGAATTTCTTGGCTTACTCCCAAAGCTCGATATTAAATTTTGTATCGACTTTGAACCCTAAGACAAAACTCATTTCTAAAATCTCATATCGAATGGCTCCTATTGAACTTCGTGAGTTAAAAATTCAACTATAAATTTGGTACCGAGCCTTTATCTTGTGACTTCCTTTGTGGAATTCACCTGCCGCACTCTCCGTAGGGGGACGCCATATTCGATGCGATAGTAAACCGATAGGTGTCATTGTGACGTCTATCCAAGATTGGGATATGAGTCACGCTTGAGAGCAACCTAAGTCGAGAATCGAAATACGTAGCTTTCAGGCTTAGTTGGTTATTATCGGAGATTCGTTGAAGGATATTCTCGAATCGCTATTCCATTAACGCAATTGACTCGTAGAGATACAAAATTCGAATGGAGCAAGGAATGTGGGAAGAGCTTCAAGAACTCAAGAGGAGACTCATTTCAAAGACATGTTCGATCTATGCCATCCCGAAAAGCGAACGTGGTAGTGGACGCGATGATGAGTAGAAGATCATATCATGAACGAAAAGTGATGATGTCAAGTATACGACAGAGCCAACTTTAATAGAAAAAGTTAAGATTGCTTGAGCCACCGAATCCGAGTTGATGCGTATGAAGAAGAAAGTACAAGAAGGAGCTATTCCTAAGCGAGAATCGAGAATTGATACTTGAGTCCACTCTGACTTTCAGTTTCCTAACGACTGATTTGAAGTACAAGATTATGATGGAGGCACACAATACGCCATTTGCAATCCATCCTGGAAGTACTAAAATGTATCGTGATCTTCACATACATTTTGGTGGAACAATATGAAGAGAGAGATTGCAAAGTTTATCTCGATGTGTTTAACTTGCTAACGCGTGTAAAGGCGGAGCATCTTGTACCTAAGGGTCCGCAGCAACCACTTGAGATTCCTTGAATGGAAGTGGGAACACATTACTATGGATTTCGTTACGGGTCTTCCTACGGTTTCTCAAGGCATCAATGCTATTTGGGTTATTGTTGATAGATTAACCAAGTCTCGCTTATTTCTTGTCGACACGGAGACTTATTCCTCGAACGCCTTGCTAGTATGTGACGTGAATGAGATTGTGAGGTCGTATGGCATGCCAAGATCCATAGTTTTAGATCGTGACCCAAGATTCACTTCATGATTTTGGGTTAGTTTGTAGAAAGCTATGGCACGCGAATTTACGATTCAGTTTGGCATACCATCCTCAAACGGATGGGCAATCGAAAGGACTACTCAAACTCTTGAAGATATATTAAAACTCGTGTCCTAGATTTCAAATGAAGTTGATAAGTACTTGTCATTGGTGGAATTCTCATACAACAATAGTTATTAAACAAATATAGGCATGGTTCCATTCAAGCATTATATGGACAAAATGTCGTTCTTCAATATGTTGGGATGAGGTGGGTGAAGCAACATTGTTGGGACCCGAAAGTTAGTACGTATGACTAATGATTCGACAACGATACAAACTGAGACAAGATCGACAAAAGAGTTATGCGGATCTTCATTGAAAGGACGTGGAATTTAATGTGGGGGATCATGATTGTCATGCGAGTCGCTCCATGGAAGGGTGTTACAAGATTTGGGAAGAGAGGAAAGCTCAATCCATGATTTATCGGTCCATTTCAAATTCTTGACCGAGTAGGAAATGTAGCCTATAGACTTGCGTTACCTCCGAGTATGTCTCGTGTTCATAATGTGTTTCACATATCCGTATTTCAGAAATATGTGAAAGACCCGAACCACGTTATCGAAGTTAGAACCTGACGAGATAGCCAAGACTTAACGTATGAGGAGGTACTGCCAAGATTTTGGATAGGAAGGAGCATGTCCCACGCCAAGAAAGGTCATACCACAAGTTAAAGTTTTGTGGAGGAATCATGCTATAGAGGAAATGACCGGGAATTGGAAACGGAAATGAAAGCGAGGTATCCTCACCTTTTCAAACACCAGTATATTACGCCAATTTCGAGGACGAAATTTCATAAGGAGGGAGGTTGTAAGACCTCAAATTTTTTTTTAAATAAAAGGAATTTCCTTTATTTATTATTTTGAAATAGTAAGGGTTGATTTGATTAATGTGGATAGTTAAGGGTTAAATATGCAAATATTTCAAAATAAGCAAGTGGTTATAAAATATTCATTGTTGTTGGGAATATTCGTTTGGTCGTGGAATATTCGTGCGGTTTGGGAATATTCGTGATTTACTCATGACCATGTGTGTGGGCCCCATAACTGAAAGCGATTGGATGAAGAAAACGACAAATATAAGTTGTTTTTAAATAACTGCAGTAGTTGTTACCAAGTTATCTTTGTTGGAATACCCGTTGGTTAAAACACACTAAACGCCATTGTTGAACAAGAAGACACCAGTATTGCACCAATTATTGATTCTTACGTAAGAAGGCACTACTCAATAATGGTTACGATAATTACCGCTCAAAGATTTTATCGAGTTAATAATTGTCTGCGTTGATATTTTATATTGTTTGTTGTTTCAATAATTGTCATTACACAAGATCTTTCATTATCGAAGCAATAATTCATATTATCTGAATAATATTATTAGATAACATTATTGGCAATGTCTAGAAAGTTCTGTCTAAGGAGAGGTTTGGTCACCTAATCAAGCTGCCAAGAAGAAGAAGAAATTCTATTCGAAAGCCCCCTTCCTCTGAACCTACACTCATTATTAATATTGATTCTCAGAATATTATTTGTGAATAATTAATTATTGATTTATATGATGAGGAAAATATTGATTTTATGTGGATATAGATGGAGAAAATTTTAAAATGACAATTGTTGAAAATTAATATTTTATCTTTTTCTCGATAAAATAATTCATTTAAATATATTATTTTAATAATATATTAACTATGATATTTTTACAACAAATGTGGGATATATGAGTATACGAGGAGGAAGAGTATTTTTGTTGCAATAAATGTTTAAAACATGTTAAACATGTCTGGTGGACCCCATTTATCGACCGAAATTTGATTATAGCCGTGAAAATTGCCCGCTTATGAATTTCGGTCAATTTCTGATTGAATTTGGAAACACTTTCTTCTGCAAAGTTGTAGAGAATTGAATTTCCTATAAAAACTCAAGAGATTCGAATTTTCTGATGAAAGGGCTATTTATTATGAATTATTGAAGTTCAAGTTCAAATAATTGATTTTTGAAAGTTTAAAATATTTAAAATTAGAAAAACGTTTTTCTTATTTTTTTTCTAGAAGGTGGCATGTGTTTGATGGCTGAAATCAGATTCTAGACATGTGTAGAAAATAATATAATTATATTATTAATTTATTAAATTTTCTCGCTTTCTTTAAGTGTTCTAAACAATTTCCTATAAATAGGGTGCTTAGTTAGAATTGAAAATCACACCGTAAATCAAGTTTTCTCTCTCTATATTATCGAAATTATTCTTGTGAGTATTTTGAGTATACTTTGAGTATTGCTATATACGGTCTGCAAGTCCAAGTCATAGCCTATATCCTGTTTTAAAAGTATCGATCTTTCGAGGTAAGGGATATTATTTTTTCAGAATGATATTATTTCTTCAATATCATTATAATCGAAATGTTGATCCGAAGTTTTATCAAATTTGGAACTTTTTCATGCTCGGGGTTACTATTCATGGGTTACTATTCATGAGTTACTATTCACGAGTTACTATTCATGAGTTACTATTCACGAAGTTACTATTCACGAGTACTATTCATGAAGCGTGAAGATGTTTTTGTGGAATTTCTATCTTTTGGTGTCTGAAGTTACTATTCACGATATATACTAAGACTATTCACGATACTAAGACTATTCACGATACTGATCACTATTCAATAGAAAAATAAAATTTCTTCTTTTCGTCCAAAACATCTATTCGAATACTAACTCGATTGTATCCATGTTTTTTGATCATTCTTGAATTTTACACCACTATGATTATTTTTGAGGTATTTTTGGTGTGATAAAACCAAGTACGAATCCTTAATCCTTAATCCTTGTCATTTTGTTTCACCGGATTCGCTTTCTTAAAAATATTTTCATCATCCTCGCCTTAAATGATGATATTATTGAATATCTTTGGCCCAGTAGTGTAAAAGATGAATGATTTCAAAGAATATCTTTGGCTTCAGAAGTGCAAAGATGAACAGTGTTGAGATGAATATGACTGATTGATTAATATCTTTTGGCCAGAGTGCAAAGATGAACAGTGTTTAAATGAATATGACTAATCGATGAATATCTTTGGCCATAGTGCAAAGATGAATATTTGATTCCGTGTATATGATTGATGTTACAGGATAAAATATTGATGATGGATCGTTAAATTCATAGATTATAGTAGATTTCATTCTCTACGTAACTCTTCTATGAATTATTATTTCACCGCGAATATTGATCCAAAACTTGTTGTCTATCAGATTCATCGATTTTTCCTCATTGAAGACTAACGATAATTTGTTGTATATTATCTTAGTCATAATATTCTTTACTTTAAGCTAGTTGAGCTCACCCTTTTCCTTGTTGTTCCATTTTTCTTCTCGGAGAGGCGAGAATGTAATGAAGATTTAATGGGTATTATGGAATGAAGGTTCTAGAGAGAGTTGTTTAGTAGTCCTCACCATTTTGTAAAATAATGAATCAATAATTATGATGGAGATTTATTTGCGTGTGGATATTGTCTTGAAGACAATATTATATTTAAACTCATAAGATATATTGTCGTATTTCACACGACATTTGTATTATCAAGTTGTAGTTTTTTCAGACTACGTATTTTTAGCGACTCAAAATGGGTGTTGTGTATACCTATTTTGCAAGGTCATACGTTTCTATATATATCTTTAAAAGACTTAATTGCCTACATTGATAAAAAAACACTTAAATATTTTTGAAAACACTGCATAAAATTGTAGGCACATGACTAGTGTTAACTAAGAAGAAAAATGAGTAAAAGTTAGACAATATAAATGATATATAACTATTTTTAATCGACTTTAAAATTATTTAATACCTCAAATAGGGAGTATATACTACCACACACCTTTCCATTTGAAATTATAATTTCTCATCAAATAACTTTAAAAATGATAAAATCATGATTTATGAAATAAATGATAACAGATTAATAATGAGATAAAATAATTTGTTTTGAATGTCTTAATTTATATAATTTATTGTCTTTAATCTTCATCACGCACCGTTTCTACGTACCAACTCTCAAACTTTATATTAATAAAATGAATTGTAGAGTTCAAAGTACTCTCTCAGTCCTTTAATATAAGTCGTTTTAGATTTATGCATAACTATTAAAATATAATTGTATAACATTAAATATAATATCAATTATTTTTATTATCCTTGAATTGAGTATTATTTAGTAGATAAAAAATAATGAAAAGAACCAATATTATATTTAATACTTGAGATAATATTATAAAATAAATAATTAATATTTATTTAAAATTCTTAAATAATAAATATTAAAAAATAAAAATATTTTCCGATTTATATTAATAAACAGATACTTAAGTATCCTATGTCACATATTAGTTTACTAGCTGTACGCCAAACAAGACCCAAAAAAACATTACAGAGCAAAACTAACTCGTCAGATCTCTGTCTTTCTTCAATTTTGGGGCACTTTGTGTCTCTCTACAAGGGTTTGTAATTCATCTTTGAAGAGGAGAGAGAAAGAAGCTATTTTTGTTTGTTAATGGCGTCAAGTCAAGAAGATATACCTGAAGGAACAGTACAGAACATACTGGACCAAGACACTCTCAAATGGGTATTTGTTGGAGGCAAAGGAGGTGTAGGGAAAACAACATGTAGCTCTATTCTCTCAATCCTTCTCTCTAGGGTTAGATCCTCTGTTTTGATTATCTCCACAGACCCAGCTCACAATCTCAGCGATGCCTTTCAACAGCGCTTCACCAAGACTCCTATTTTAGTCAATGGCTTCAACAATTTATATGCTATGGTAAGCTTTTTGATCTATTTTTTTAGGATTATTGTTTGGCTTTTAAATTCATATGGACATTAAATTTTGGGAATTTGAGGTCCCTTTTGTTGGGTTATGGTAAACCTTAGGATTTCTTTAAAAATTCTGGGTCTTTAGTGAATTACAGTGAAAACCCAGCTCGTGTTTTCATCTTGTGCGCGATGGTAATTAATTTCTTCTTGTGTACCTAATTTTTTTTTTTAACTTGGAAATTTTGATGACCTTTTTAATCAACTCAAGCTTGTGTTTTGCACTTCAAGTCATTGTTAAATGGTTTGTATTCGTTTAATTTTTTTGGTCTCTGATGAATTATGGTGAAAGCACAGTTAAAAATTAATTAGCATCCTTTGTATCTAATGTGAATGCATATTAGGATATAAGTCATACCCAATTGAGGTTTCCACAACTGATTTGTGTAAAAAATTATTACTACTATAAATTGTTTATGAATTATGTATATATTACTAGTCTATGAACTTTTGTCCCCTAAGGTTCAAAAAATCCCACCTTGGTCAATACGTTAAGCTTTCTATATGCCATAATAATTATTACATTTGATTTTCCCCCTTTTGGTGGAGCAGTGAAGCATTTTAAGCTTAAAAATCTGCATTTTAGTGTATTTGGTAACATAACAGAAGTGCTTTTAGCAATAGAGATTATGGGTTTAATAAGATTCGTTTTCTTCGATACTTGAAACCTTATTAAATTAAATCCGTGGCATGCTTTTAAAAAAGTATCTACCAAACACTATTCAACTTTTTAATCAATAAATAATGTTTGTAATAGTTCTACTAATTAAAATGTTTAACCCATCACACCACTTCTCAAGACAGACTCTTAGATTGAAATCAAGCTCACTGTTTCTCTTTTTGTGCAAGTTTTATGCTTAATTTATTATTTGAGCTGATGCTTTAAGCTTATTTTCAGCAGTCATTGTGATGCTATGATTTGTATTGCTACTTTAATTTTTTTGTTACTTATAATTTCAAATTTGTAGTCCTCTTGTCTGAATGATATGTAATATGATCCTCGGGTTCTGGTTCTGTTTCGTAGGAGGTAGATCCCACTGTGGAGCATGAAGACACGATGGGTGTGGACGGGATGGATGGTTTTTTGTCTGACCTTGCAAATGCAATTCCTGGAATTGATGAGGCTATGAGCTTTGCTGAGATGCTAAAGTAAGAATCATCCTCCAGTCTACATGATATAAAATCTGATAAAATGTCTTCCGGTGCTTATGGAGTTGTTGAAGTAGGCATCATGAATGTTTGAATTAGCCTAGAATTATGTTGATCAAGTAGCTATCTTATTGTTCTTTTATTAACTTATAGCTTCATATTGTTCCGTTTCATGAGCTAATATCATTTATACCAAAAAAGTAGTTTCAAGAACTTAGCAGGTCATCCGGGGAGAATGCTAAACATTAGTTTATCAGTTAAGAACAAGAAAGAAGACTTTAATAAATTTTTTGTTTTATGTTATAGGTTATGGACAATGGTGGTTACAATTCCTGTTCGCTCACTTACTACTTATATAATATGCCTGACAGTCCAAAACTTCAAATAATTAAATAACTAAATCTATAACCTAAACGTCTTTAAAAGTTGCGAAAGAAAGAGCAAAGGGTGATTAGATCCCTATTGGAATATATCAATGTTCTAAAAGGCGGAAGGCGGACAGTCAGGGGGGCCTAGGCGGAATTTTTTATTTTAAGTCAATTTTAATATTTTATCTTACATTTATCCAAACAAAACAATAATATAAAGCAAAACAATCAATAATAAAGATAATGAAGGTCTTTACTTAAAGTTCAAACACATATCCATATTGCTAATGTCAAAGTTCAAACACAAACATGCAATTGTTCAAAGCTCAAACATATTTTTAACATATTAGTTTTATTCATAAACAAGATTGCTATTAAATAATAAATTTTAAAATTCAAGAATTTAATTCAATATTAAAACTTGAGTAACTAAATATAAATTTAAGAATTATATTGAATTAAATTAAATATTACAAATGTATCATCATTTATATAATTTGAAGTTGGTATAAGTTCAAAAAATTACAACTATAATAAAATTATCCATTTTGACTTAATAATGTTCACTTCTTGTTGTGATTTGATATGCTACAATCTGTATTATGAATATGGTAAATCATTAGAAAAATAAATATATCAAAATTTGGTTTGGGTAGTTATTAAAATAAAAAAAACCTTTCTACCTAGGTCCCGCCTAATTTTCTGGAGTGATTTTTTTGCATCCTTGAGCCTAGGTGAGGCGTTAAGGGGGCTTAGTGCCTAGGCGAGGCGCCAATGGGGTCTAACACCTAGGTGGGGATTTTTAGAACACTGAAAATATATTGTAGCACAAACTATATTTTGATAAGCACAAGCACTTATAGGTCTTTCTGTTACCTCAAGTTGACTCGTAATAACTAATAAGTTGCCTGTTTTAAAAGGGACTAGTATATATTATCGTTTGGAAAATGTTCAATAATTTAAAGAAGGGACATGCAGGATGAGAAGATGGGCCGATGGATGGTCATGACTCATGTCATTGTGGTCTACATGTCCATCTCAAGAAACAGATGCCTTGTTTATTGAAGAAAAATCCTATAAAATTGGTAAAAACTGGTCAGAAATTCTATATGCTTATGTTTACGCTGATAACCTCAAAACCTTACAGCCTTAAATCCATGTAGCTGACGTGTGTCTTTTTTTCCCCCCAAATTTCTGGTAGTGCATGCATTCTTAGACTTCATGACTAGCGTACTTGATATATATATATATATATATATATATATATATATATATATATATATATATATATATATATATATATATGCAAATCTAAAGGTCCTCTCTTTTCCATGCATTAATTTACTTCTTGCAGATTAGTGCAAACAATGGATTACTCTGTAATAGTATTTGATACGGCTCCTACCGGTCATACACTCCGGCTGTTACAATTTCCTTCAACATTGGAGAAAGGTCTTGCCAAGGTGATGAGCTTGAAAAGTAAATTTGGTGGGATGTTGAGTCAGGTATTGTCTTAATTTTAAGCAAAAGCTTTAATAATGAAGTTTCAGATATATAATTTAACGGCAAAACTAATGATTTGGCCACCGAAGTTGGTACATTTTATTGAATACCCGATTGAACTTTTATTTTTTCAAATTAACTCACTGAATTTATTTTTATTTTCAAATTGGGTCATTCCGTTAAAAAAAGTTGACTGACGTTAAGTTTTTATCTACGTGGCGCTGACGTGGCAAAATAAAAAAATATTGCTTATGTGGCAAAAAAAAATCAAAAACAGATTTTAAAAATAGAAAAATTAACATTTTAAAGTTTTAAAAATAACAAAAACATAATAAAATAAAACAAAAACAAAAAAAAATCAAATATCTTTAAAATATCAAAACAGAATTTTTTTTAAAAACAGAATTTTTTTATAAAAATAGATTTTTTTTAAAAAACAAAATTTGTTAAAAATAGAATTTTTAAAACAGATTTTTTAAAACAGATTTTTTTAAAAACGGAACTTTTTAAAAACAGAATTTTTAAAAACGAATTTTATTTTTTTAAAAAATCTGTTTTTAAAAATTCTGTTTTTAAAAAGTTCCGCTTTTAAAAAAATTCTATTTTAAAAAATTCTGTTTTTAAAAAAATATGTTTTCAAAAAAGTATATTTTTAAAAAATCTGTTTTTAAAAAAGTATATTTTTAAAATTCTATTTTTAAAAAAAAATCTGCTTTTTAAAAAATTCTGTTTTTTTTAAAAACTGTTTCTAAAAAATTCTATTTTTAAGAAATTCTGTTTTTAAAAAAACTATTTTTTAAAAAATTATGTTTTTAAAAAATTCTGTTTTGATATTTTAAAGATATTTTGATTTTTTTGTTTTGTTTTATTTTATTATGTTTTTGTTATTTTTAAAACTTTAAAATGTTTATTATTTTATTTTTAAAATCTGTTTTTGATTTTTTTTTCCACATAAGCAATATTTTTTATTTTTTTTGCCACGTCAGCGCCATGTAGATAAAAACTTTACGTCTGTCAACTTTTTTTAACGGAATGACCCAATTTAAAAATAAAAATTAGTTCAGTGAGTTAATTTGAAAAATTAAAAGTTTAATCGGGTATTCAATAAAACGTGCCAACTTCGGTGGCCAAATCATTAGTTTTGACATAATTAACTGGGAGACCTCATGTTATGGTTGTAGTTAATTATATGCTATAAGTTGGTCTATTAGTCTATATTTCTCTATAATTGGGGTAAATCACAAAGAACTCGATATGTTTTCTGTGGGCTTATAATTTTTAATATAGATCATAAGATGGTTACATATTCTGTGTTTCAATGAGCTGTTACGTTCGAACTATTCTACATGAACCTGTTCCAGTGTCACTTAGGAATCCCTGTATTATCTTGCTTTTGCAGCATAGTATTCTTGCTGCCCGGGGCAGATTCAAGAATTTTTTCTAGCAGGAACGGATTTTAACTATTTTTTGTTGAAGTTAAATAAAAAAAACTTGAACTAATCATAATAATGTTTACAAATTACAATATTATCCTCCTAGACCTCATAGCTTGAAAATGTTCTAAGATAGCTTCATTATCAATAGTTTCAAATACATCATTTTTAATGTAAGGAACCAAACAATCACTCAACCATTTATCGTCCATTTGGTTTAAGAGAGGTTTTAATAATATTCATCGCTGATAATATCCTCTCCACCGCGGCAGTAGGAAAAATCAAAGTCAATTTCAACAACAAATAAACCCGAGGACACAAATTAGTCTTATTCTTCTTAACCAACTTTTGAGCTCTAGTTCATTAATCCCTTTCCCATTAGAAAATTCTGGATCATTTTTCACATCTGCAAAGATCTCTATCTTGAAATTCCAGCAGGTAAAACTTTGCAAATTGAATCAACTGTTCCTTGTTAAATATGAGAAAGAGTTACTTGGATCAAGACACGCCATACATAAGAGCAACTCTATATTAACATTGTCAAATCGATCATTCAATTCTTGAAGTTAACTATCTATCACTGTATAAAGTAATTCAACCTGAAAGTGATGAAGATTGGTAATTTTTTCACCGTGACGTGATCTCCCTTGAACCTAAAAGATATCTTCCATTTCTCGAACGACTATCCCATGCATATTACAAAATTTAGTAGTTTCTGCCAACAAACTCTATCAACTCGAATTTCTCATGTTTTGTAACCGTTGCTTTGAGACAGTAACTAAAGCCAGTGCATTTAAGAGATTTTGATCTCTTTTTTTTGTAATGCTTGTGACAAGGTATTCGTTATTCCCAAAACTTTTTTTATTAAATGCAACAAGTATACAAACTCAAAATGCATGAAATGCAACAAAGTACCTGCTTCTGTACTTTTATCACTCGATGCATCATCTTCTACTATCTCAAGCACTTCAATTGTTTGAGAAAACAAGTTGATAGCATTGTGTCATAACGTGAGCTCCACCGTATGTCTCCGGGCCACTTCAAAGTTGTTTCTTGATTTAACCCACGCCCGGTCTATATTTCACCAGAAGTAACTCTTTGAATTATTCTTTCTATTTGTTTCAGTCGAAGAACTTCTTTACGCTTGTAAGAAGCTCCAACAACATTTGCCAAAATTGCTAGATAATTGAAGAATAATTTAAGCTTCTTATGTTTTTTTGCAACTGCTACAAGTGTCAATTGAAGCTGATGAGTGAAACAATGAACATAAAAAACAGACTTATTCTCTGACAAAATCAAACTCTTGAGACTATTAAATTTCCCTCGCATGTTACTAGCTCCATCATATCCTTGCTTAAGTACACGTGATATGCTCAATCCATTTGTTGCAAAAAGTGACTCAATAGCCTCTGTGTTCAAGCACATGTATTAGCAACATGAACAATGCCAAGAAAACACTCCATAACACACCCATGTTTGTTCACATAACGTTAAACAACGACCACTTGTTATTTAATTGATGAATCACGAGACTCGTCAACTAACAAAGAGAAAAAATTACCCCCAAATGTTGCGGTAATACAAATGTCTTTTTGGATTGAAGGTGGTGTCATTTGTGGTTCCCTTAAGCATTTTTCAACATAACTTTATTCACTTCATCACTGTTCTCGGATAAAAACTTTAGAATAGAAAAAAACAAACTTCACCTTTTTGAAGCATCTGATTCATCATGGCCACAGAAAGGCGACCTCTCACTTAAAAGCTACTGAATACACTTAATAGATGAGAGCAAACAAAGCTTGTAATCTTTTTTTTTCTTGGTCAGATATATTGGCAAGTTTGTATAATGTGTTGTTTTCGGTTCTTCAAATCTTAACAAGCTAACATGCATTGTCAATGAATACTATTTGGTGCCTTTCCAACATGTTCAGATAAGTTTTCCGTCTTCCTTCAATTATTAAATCCCTTACCGACAAATGTATTCACAACCCTTTGACCACCAATATCAACTTTGAATAGATAACAATATAAACAAAATATTGCATATATTTTTTTTCTCTATATTCCAACCAACCGACATACTTTTTGTACCATTCAAGATTAAATCTAAGTTTCTCTCCGTAAATAACAATTTGAGCGAATTTGGAAAGTATTGGTTGATGAGGGTCCTTAAGCAAATATCTTCGACGAATACTATCTCTCTTGTTAGCATCAAATTTCATTATAGATGATCTTAGTCCCGGATCTACAACAAGTTCCTCTTCTACATTGAATTCAACTTGGGATTGAGAATTGATATTTTGAGATTGTTTTCGGATAGGGGTTTCATTTGAGAGATTTTGAGTAGTCTTATATACTCTGATGAATTGTGATATTGATTATTCTATTTTGGAACGTTTGAATTTTGACCGCATGTCATGAATGCCTAAATCAATCAAAATACAAATATACAACAACCCCAAACAAACAATTATTTTATGCAAATATAAATAGAATTCTATAATATACAACAAATAAATATTCATAAATCATAACCCAAACTAAAAAAGGAATTTCAAAATAAAAAACATTTAGATATAATTTAGAAACTGAATTCGGTTACTTGTCATAGTTCAATTTCAATTATTCCCCAAACAATTACAATTTCAACCGTATGCGGTACGCTCAAAACCTCAAACCAAATTTGTTTTCTATATTCAAACAAAAGCATGCCATAATAGTCAAAATCAACTCACAAATCACAAACACAACAAATTCAAAAATATTGAAATGCATAACTGCAGTCTGCATATTCGTTTAACCCCAACCCACAACAAACTCAAATAAATTTAAACTTTAAATTATCAAACAAAAAAAGCCCTAATTAGTTACCTACTTACCTCTTAAGTCCAAAATACATCAAATTAATTGAATTGGGTTTAACCCTAAGTCCCCAACCAACAACAAATTCAAATAAACTACAAATTTTAAATTATCAAAAAAGCCCTAATTTAATTACCTTATAAGTCTGATATGCGTCTATGCGCAAGGGGCGAGGGGTAGAGACTAGAGAGTAGAGACTGCAATGGAATGAGAAGAGGAGACGAGGTCGCGGTGGTTCAGGCTTTCAAGTTTCAACTCCATCCGCCCCTGCTTGCTGCAACAGAATGCTCTTCCTTTGTAAATTAAACTGAACCCTTTGGGGACGGATTGGGCCTGAAAATGTCACTCATACAGTCATACATGTAATCCACAGCTTTATTTTGCTACTAGCAGCACTTTGGTGTTATTTTCTTTAGATATGCATTGCCTGATGTGTTATAACTATGTAATTTACTCCTGGGGGAAGTTTTCATTCTTTTTAGCTTGTATATTGCATCCAAAGAGAACAATCCTTTTTTTCTGCTAGATATGGATCATCTAAAATGCATGAGCTGTATTTCTATATTAATCTGTGCATTTTGCTTGCTTTCTCTTACATCTAAAGTGTACATGTTATTAACCAACACGTGATGGTGTCTACATATGGCAGATGACTCGTCTCTTTGGTGTTGGTGATGAATTTGGTGAGGATGCAATCCTGGGAAGGATTGAGGGTATAAAAGATGTAATTGAACAAGTGAATAAGCAGTTTAAGGATCCGGTAAGATATTATATTTTTCCTGAGAAAAATAATAATTATAATTATTTTTTGAAATCTTTCTTAATTGAGTAGCGCATGGCTTCTGAGATATGATAGAACTGTAATGAAGAAAATTCATTTAATTGAGAGAACATCAATCAATCTTGGTATAATTGAACTATTCTGCTGCTGAATATTGTCATGGGAGCAGGAAAAAATAGCAAAGAAAAGAAAAAAAATTAAGAAATTGGCTTTATAGAACTAAGATGAAGCACATAAATTTGATAAGAACTTGGATTGGTATGGAGTCGGATATTACATTTTCTTATTTTGGGCTGGGATTTTTTTTTGTTGTTGATATTTTGGTGATTCAGAAGTCAATACTGGTTGTTGGATGTAGTTTTCATGGACAAACCACATATATTACAACCCTTACAAGCATAGGGGGAAGGAGTCCAATAGTCCATTTACCTAATAACAAGTGGAAATAAAAAGAAAACATTCAAAAGATGGCAACTCTACAATGTCTACCCATGGCAGAGGCTCATAAAGTACTCTAACCATGGCAGAGGCTCATAAAAAGTATGTGAAATCCAGACTCATAAAAAAGTAAGTAAAATGATCTTTTATTTTGCAACAAAGCCAAAAGAGAAATAGCTATTTCTAAACTGAGCATTAAGATTCTTGAAAAACATGGAAGATTGCACACTTCCAAAGCATCTTAGCACTCGTCTCCCCTCTCAAACCTTTGAACCAAGTAAGCAACAATCCTCCACCTTGGTGTTACCCACTCATTCCCCCCAACCACCCCACACATAAAAAAAAAAACTCATAAAATATAGTTCCACAAATCCCAAACAATAGGAAAATGCAAATATTAATGAATGTGTCAAATCACTTTGCTTACACATAACACACATGACTAGAGATAGGGGAGCATATGATAAAGATAATTAATTCACCTTTCTACTAGACACCAAATAAAGGCATTTATTTTAGTTGAACCTTGTCTTTCAATTGACAGAAGTCAAAGGAAACTGAATTTGAGTATGAGAACGAGTTAAAAAAGAAATATCTCTTGCAAGAAAAACTACCGGAGTCTAGGTTCAACTGTTATTCAAAAGAGGTGCAAATTTGTATTAAATTTAGAAAATTAGTTATTGGCACCACTTCCATGGATGCAACTGGGCAAGGCCAAAAAAACAATAAATATATAGGCCTTGACGTTAGGGACCGGTTGGTTTACGGGTAGTTTTTGGGGGGAAAAATAGGCCAAAACACACACACACACACACACACACACATATATATATATATATGTATATTGGAGGGTGAAGAAGAATAAATGCTAGAATACGGGCTGGGATTTGCCAGTCCTGTTCATGGGTTCAGAAATCACGACCTAGGACAACCCATGGTTCGAGACGTAAGCCTCGAGGTGTGCCTCAAAGCGAGGCGATAATTTGTTATGGCGAGGCTTAGGCCTCAAATGGAAATACACACAGGCTTGCGCCTCAATGCGTAGGCCTTGATTTGAATTTAAAAAAACTCCAAGAAATTGTGAATCTCTTTTAACTGTGAAACAAATGTTAATCTATAGTTGCTTTAAGGATTATATGAAACTTCAAAGTGATGGGTATTCTTTTGGTTAATGAATGGAAGGGCACTTATATGCAAAACAAGTGAAGGAGGTGAGATAATCTGTCACTCGTTCATTGATCGTGAATGTTCTAATAGCACTCGTTCATTTTCTTAATCCTTCTTTTGAATATTAAAAGACATACTTTGGCATAATATTTTTTAATTTTGTAAGTAACAAATTTTAATCTTTGATACTACAACCTAATATTTTTAATTTTATTTATCTATCTATTATATAATAGATAATGGGTGAAGAATAAAATTAATTGTCTTCTTAAGGCGGTACCACATGTAACTTTATTTTTTTCTCTCCTACATTTTATTTTATTTTAAAAAATTAACACATTTTATAATTTAATTTATTGTATACACGTTATGTGTATCACAAATACTAGTGGATTTAAATCTAATTGGCGAGGAGCGAAAGACGCAAAAATGTAAAAGAAAAGGACAAAATTTTAGGAATAGGAATAGGCCTCCTCTCATAAGAAGATGCGGGCCTCATTTGGTTATCTATGTCTTTTATGACCTTGATTATAATGATGGATTATTTTATGATTTTATTAGCATTTTTTTATAATTTTTTGGGGACTTTTAGGTTTTCAAATTGAGGCTTACGCCTCGCCTTGTCCGGAGAAAAACACGTCGTACCGTTTTTAGCTTTTTTGAACAGGTACAACCCTATACATAATGTCGACCTTGTGCCAAAGGGAGTGAGGTTATAAGAGAAATTTCCAAAGCCACTTACTGACCAAGACGACATTCTCAAGGACCAAGTTACTCAACCTCAAACCTGCCTCTTTCTTCGAAATACATATTTTCCGCCTACCAAATGATCCCTTCTCTCATTTCTTACTTGTCATAATAAAAAAGGTCCTCCATTAATATCTCTAGGGACTCTATAACACAGCTGGATCCTAAATAAAGACGAGTAATAAAGAGGAATGTTGGCGAAGGAAGCCTGATTATAAATTTAGTGGACCTAGGATTTCCAATTTTTCCACCAACGGGCACACAAAGATAAGTATGTTTAACACTTGAGATTACTTTTGGACAAATTGGCCCTCATCCCAGATATTACCTCAAACAATTGAAGAATTATTAACATTAACACGTTCTTAAGCCATCATTACCTCCTACGGCCCCGCTGCACAGCCCTCCCTAAACCACATTCTTCATATCTTAAGCATTCTACTCAATACATCAGCTACTAAAGTGAAAAAAAGAATAAACTACGGATCTCCTGCCTAGGACCCTAGAAGCTCTAAACCAAGATGCAGGCTCCCTCATTAACAATCATTGTTTAATGAGCTGAAACAAGATCCTTTAATCAAGATCGCCACGTAACTTATCATAAGCCTTCTCAAAATCAATTTATCACCAGACCCTTCCTCCTGCAAACATCGTCTGCCAAACGTAGCATCTTAGATTCATGAGCTTGTGATTTGTACCAACTGTTTCAGGAAGGAATTTTGAAGTTTCATGAAATTGTATTATTGAATATGTCGATAATATTGCAACTTGGTGTTTTTCCAATTTTTTCCTTTACTTTTATATAATCCATATTTGTGGGGTAACTGTTCAGAACCATCTAAATTGAAGCTATTTTCCTTGGTTGACAGGACTTGACAACATTTGTCTGTGTCTGCATTCCAGAGTTCCTCTCTCTGTATGAAACAGAAAGACTGGTGCAGGAACTCAGTAAATTTGAGATAGACACGCATAATATTATTATTAATCAAGTGCTTTTTGATGAAGAAGGTATACTTCCCTTGTTCATTAGAAGGTGTTTAGTTTAGAATCATTTAATCTTTGCCTAGTACACAAGCTAACTTCTATCAGTTTTTTTTTTTAAATCTTAGCTGTTGAATCGAAGTTGCTCAAAGCTAGAATGAAGATGCAACAAAAATACCTTGATCAGTTCTACATGTTATATGATGACTTTCATATAACCAAGTTGCCTTTACTGCCAGAAGAGGTAAACCATACAGCTCACTTTCTCTAGCTACTTTTTGTTTGTTTTTTATGAAAAGTAGCTTACGTTTTCTAGCTATGTTCAAAATACCCGAATACAGTGTGAATAATTTTCATGTTATTGCAAAACAAAAGTATGCGAGAACCACACACAAAAAACAAAAAACAAAAAAAAAGGAAAGCATTTTCAGTGTGAATAATACAAGTAATTTGATAGGTTTGTGGGGTTGAAGCTCTAAAAGCATTTTCACATAATTTCTTATCACCGTATCAACCTGGCAAAACTCAAGGCGCAACAGTGGAAGAGTTGGAGCTGAGAGTAGCAACACTAGCACAGCAGTTGAAAGATGCCGAAGCAGAACTAGAAAGACAAAGGAAGGGGAAACAAAAGGTGTGCGACTCTCCATGACCGTCTCGTCGTCCTTCTTTCCTTCTTTCCATTCGCCTATGGGCTGAGGTTGCAGAAATTTTTCTTTTCTCAGACTGCCTAGAGAAAGTCGATTTGTATAATCTATTCCGTGTTTGAGGAGCCATAAATTGATAACTCAAAAATTTTAAATTTTTTTTTAAAAAAAAATATCATTTTAGATGACAATAAGTGAGGTTATTTTTTATTTTAGTGTACTTATGATTTATAAGTTGGTGGTATTAACTATTAACTGTGTCGTCAGAGTAAGCTACTCATGCTTCTATTACATTTACAAGCTTCTTATAGCTTTTTGATTGAGAGTACTTTGTTGGTCAAATTCCACTTTCATTTGAAGTGTTTGATTTGGGGTCAAAATAGTAGTCCAATATAAGGGGAGAAAAATCATTATAAATAATTTTTTTAACTTAATTCTTTCAACCAAACACAACTTAAATGAGAATATAATGTCACATTTTTACTTTTATGCTTTAGAATGGGTAAGATATTTATTTTAAACAGATGTACAAATGGTTCATAGTGGCCGAGTTGGTTTCGACATTATAATTTTAAGATTAATAGTTTCGAAATTATAATTTTGGGATTAGCCTTAGAGATATTGACTGGGAAGGAAGAAACATTTTTATTTATTTATTTAAAATTTTAATCTTTTATATGAGTTGAAAATAATGTCAGCAAGAATTAAAATGTCATAATTTTCGTGTCATTTTTTTGTGCCAACTAATAATAATAAATGTCACCTATTAGAATTCAACCGGTCAACTAACAGCAGTTAACAAAACGCGGTAAAATAAAATATTTTTCTCGACTTTAATGTTTAATTAAAAAAATTGTATTTGATTATTTTAAACAAAAAATAAATATAAATTCGTTGATTTTTAACGTCATTTATCCTAAATGTAATTTCTCTAAAAACCAATGAAATCCCTTCCGGCCCCAACAAACATAATCTTTTACAGTTTACAACACAGAGTTTCTTAATGGAAAGATGACTCAGATACAAATCTTACGCCTATTTAAGAGAATCAAGGTTCAAGGTTCAAGGTTCAGGATAAAGAACAAAACACAAACTCAAGTAACTTGGTAAAATGATCAAACAGTTAGTGCTCGATTTATATTCGTAAAATTGTTCGACTCAAAATATAAATGATTCAAATATTAACAAATTTTAAACTTTCATAAATTACTCGAACCTTCTTAAATTGTAATTTTCGAATCATATTCATTCGAAAAATTCAAACTGCTCTAACTCGACAAAATTTAAAATTGATGAAAAAAAGGAAAAAGAGATTAGACTTCAATAAATCAAAATTGTCTTTGCATTTTAGATGAAAAAAAGGAAAAAGAGATTACCTAAGAACACAGATTTAGACCAATAAATCCGATGGCCAGGAAAATCCAACCCAAATAATTTGTTAAAAATCCAACGTCCAGGATTCATTTGCTATTTTGATATAGAACCTGGACCAGCTGAGTGATGACCCATTTTATTACATCTCTCGCTCCTCTCTATGTGAAAATTGTTCATCCGTGTCTGTGATTTCTCCATGAGCATACGTCAACACATACCAATCCACCAAAATTGTATAATTGCCGAAAAAAGGTTAAATCTTTTTTTGTATCTGTCCATCTGGGTACGACGCAAAATCCGCAAAGGTTGAGCATGAGCTGAGCTTGTTGTATCACAAAAATTTAGGGTTTTAGTTCGGATTTATTAAGCAGAACATCCAGGTCACTGTTTCTTGAGGGTTTAGATACGATTTTTGAATATATGGAGGCTTATAAGAGATGGGTTAGGACGAACAAAGACTATATCCATTCATTGGAGTCTCTGGTCAATGTGAGCCCTTTTAACCACTTGAATTTACATTCTTTTCTTTTGCATGTGTATAATTCAATATATATTATGTATTTATACTTTTTTTGGTTATTTTAATAGTTACTTGTTGGATTGTTTGATCATAACTGATATTGTGATAGGTGAAGGATACAACTTTCTGAACTATAAACTGATAATAATCAACAGTAGTATTTTCCGGGTATTGAAAATTATGGTGTGGGAAGAATAAAGATAATGCTAATATGTTGGATTTGGGAGTGTTTGGCTAGCTTTAGACGATGCGATTACTATTGTGTCCAAAAAACTTTCTTGTTAAGGTCAAATGTGAATTACAAGTATGTCTTAAGTTTCGTAAAGCATATAGGACAGCTAAACCTTAGCAATAGGGAAGCTGAACCATAGAAGTGATCAAAAAGTCCAAGAGCAAGTCAATTGAAGCATGTATGTAGGATGGAATTCAACATGACATGGACACAGAAGGATGGTAGGGTTAACCTCTTTTCAAATTTGAAAAGTGCGTTGATTTTGAGAAGGATGGTGGGTTCAATAGGATTCTTTTTAATTTGTGTATATTGCGTAACAGATATGTCAACCTTGTAATTGTCCATGTTTCCTTGGAAAAGACTACTGGTGAACCATGATTGTTTGTAGTTTCTTGTCCATTTGATTGTTTGAGTTTATGTAATTCTTTTATGCTTGGGTATTAACAAGATGATTTCCTTGTCTGACTGCTGATTGGTATCTTCAGGGATTGACATGGCTTCTTCCAGAACGGTTTTCTGACTCTGAAATTGGACCAGAAGCAGGTTTTGTGAAATTTTGGTAACACTGGGCTTCTTCTTGTTGTCTTGAAAATAAAGGGTTTTGCATATATTTTTCAAGTAAACATCAATTTGATCACTGAGAAAATGAAGTATGAGTGTGGGATGTGATTTTTTAATCTCATATTTGTTGTTCTTTTGGTTTCCATTTTGGTAAAAACTGCAGAAGGTCGTATTATTTTCAATTGGGCTTAGTTCAGTAAAAAAAATATCCTCTCCTTTTTCTAGATTCTTATTGATTAGAAAATAAAATAGATGCATGGGAGTCAAAAATAAAATAAAATAGATGCATGGGAGTCAAAAAAATTAATCTTGTAATCTGAAAGAATTTTTGCGACCAACATTTTCTTAATTTCTGGTCAAGTCCTAACTTACTCTGTCCTTGTTGATATTTTGTTTTGTATCAATTGATCTCTTTTTGAACATATTTTAATTTCATCTGCAGTAACGTCATTTTTGGGCATACTCACTGCTGTCAATGAACATATAATCGAAATGACCCCAACCCAATCACATGAAAGATCCGCTGGCTCTTCTTCCTTTCCTTACCCCTTATGCATAACTTTGTTAAAAGACTCAGAAACATTGGTTGAAGTTGTGGGGCAACAATATTATGGTGAGGACAAGAAGTGGAACTTCATTGCTGTCACAGAGGCTATCAAGTAAGTGTCATTTTAATCTAGTGTATGCTAGTTATTATCATCTTCATTCAGAATTTTGTGTGATATTTGTAATTTGGTATTCAATTTAATCAGGGTATTAGTAAGGCTAGCCATGTTCCGTAACCATGGGTACAAAATGCTTCTGCATGGAGGGGAGAATCTAAATGATGGCAACGATTCAGATACCTTGAACTCCCAACATGGGTATGGAAATCGAATGAAGCATGGACAACAACTTGGGCAAACTCCATGGAATCTTGAAGGAAGGGCAATGTCTGCATTGAGTAGGTTTGGAGAAAATGTTAGGAGGTCTTCTGATCCAACATGGTTACGCAGGGTTCAACACCAGCATGCAATCATGGAGCCTCCAAGTAATTATTGTTATAAATTTATTTCTTAAATAAGATCAAACTTTATCATCTAAAGCTGGCTAAAATTTGCTTTTATTGATATACAGCTCTGGTAGTTGTGAGACCTACCCTTTCCAGTATATTGTCAGAGAAGGGTCTTCCTGGTGGCTTATTTGTGTTAGGGGAGGTTATGTCCATCCTAAGACCTCTTATTTATGTTTTATTGATAAGGAAATATGGAATTCGTTCATGGTTTCCTTGGTCCATCTCATTGGCTATGGATGTAATGGGAATGAGCATTCTTTCGCATGTTACAACATCATGGCGTAGTAAGACAGATGGACAAATTCATCTTTCCAACCCCGAGAAGCATGAGGTTAGAGTCCTTCAACTTTTGCGTTGTAAAACTTTTTATGCATCATTTAGGAGTCTCAGAGTCAGTTTAGCTTGCATAAGTATTTTGCCCCTGCTTCTTTTAGCCATAATATTATTAAGCTGATCATTGAAGTATCCATTCGAACTAGTTCTTTAATGTGGTCTACTTTCATGAAACCTCGGTTTCTTATCTAGATATAAAGAAAGTAAATGATGTGCGTGAATTTCAAGCGTCTACTCTATCTGCTTCCACACGCATTTGGGTATACACTGATTTTCAGAACAATTTTGACGTGTAAAATAAAAATATAAATAAATTCTCGGAATAATTTTGGTTAATGCTAAAGCTTATTTTTATGGTAACTTTATTAATGCTGTTCGATACTTGTGCTAAAGTTGATTAGTAGTGTATTTTTATAAATTTTATACAGTTAAACAGGCGGAAGCTGCTATGGGCTCTTTACCTCATGAGAGATCCATTCTATTGCAAATATTCCCGGTAATCATATTTTTCTCATGTCGGTCAATAACTTGTCTTTGTTGGGATTTCGTAAACAGAACCAAAACAACAAAAACCAAAAGGAAGACTCTCTAATGACTTGTTAAATATTTCAGGCAAAGACTTGAAAGCACAGAAAAATTTTTGGAGCCCATACCAGTTATTGGGTTTCTTGCAGGTTTTTTGATATTATCTTCTCAATAAAATTTTCTCATCACTTTACTTGAGTAAAAATATGTTTCTCAATTCTTATCTAGAATTTCCTCTCACTTTGCAGCAAAACTTATTGAGCTTATGGTTGGAGCTCAGACACGCTACACTTACATGTCCGGTTCATGAAATGGAAACGGCATGTTATGCTGCACTTTTGTTTTGGTGAATTACTCTTCCATTTGTGCGGATTTTTTAATTTGCGCTTTCAGCATCCTTCAAATTAGATTCAGCTAAAACTGCTATAAAATTGTATCAAATTGTTTCCGTAACTTCAATTAAAAATATTGTCTATAGTTACATGCATTTTACCTTTCAGTTGCTAATCTTCATTCCATAGCCAGTTTGTAATATCACAGTACGTATAATCCTGGTAATGCTAGGGATCTCAAAATTTTGGGTCTCAAATACACATGTTATCATATTGGTTGTTCAATACCAAGGTGGGTCCTTTGCAATCATTACATACCAATGCAATGGTGACGTGTTTTTGAGACACATTCGAGACCCCAAATTTGAGGTCCGAAGCATTATCACCCTTTTTGTTTCTCTTTTCCCCCTTTTCTAAAATCAAATTTCCTGGTTGGCTTTACGTATATATACTTACACACTCTGCTTGACCACTCATGTCTAGAGCTATAAAATGATTGGTTGCATTTGATTGTCTCCCTTTTTCCCTCTTTAATTCTCTTAGTTTCAGAATATATACTCTCTTTTTTCCTAAAGCTCTATATATCATTAAAGATACTTGAGCAGACTTATTTCTTCAACTAGTATATATTGTTTTTCTTTATTACATTGTTACTATCAAAGCACATATACTTGCTGTCTACTTATAAGTATCAAGATAAGTTACAGCTATAGCTTGTTACCTACTACTTGAGGTATGAAACTAATTAACTAAGATATAGAGTTCATTATGGATTTGCGTTATAAGAAACTTGATATGCTTAACAAGGAGAGAAAAAACATGTGATGTCTTTTCTTTTCTTGTATTGCATTAACAGGAAACCCTCAAACATAAAGCTGAAAACAGGGAAATTAATTTGTTTGTATAGCAAAATCGTATTATATAGAGTGCTCCAGAATGAAATATATAGCAGACTTCTTCCATACTCCATAGAGCTTAATACTGTAACTTATTATAGAAAGAGCTTAAAACTATATTGTTTTTGTTTTCAGTAGAAGAAACTGAATGTTTATTTGGGTTACAGTGTTGAATCTACTTTGTAATATGTCAAGGACGGTTTATTATTAAGCTTTCTTTGCCATGTCAAAACATAGGACAAGCCGAGCTAATCGATAGCCTATCCTATTCTGCAATTTCACTACTCAGCCAAGCCAAAACTGAGCATTCAAAGATATTGATGCTTCATTCGATGACTTACTGATCTAGTGGCTGGTTCTTACTTTTTGGAATGACTCTAGTGCAATACTATCCAAAAAGAGATAATATTTATATTGGTCCTTGTGTTATTTGAGTGAAGATATGAAGACAAAAGAATGATCTGTGTTTATTTTATGTGTATCTTGAGCAATTCTTTACTTACGCATTAATTATTATTTCAATGCTCTAGTTAAAAGGTGATGTTATGTTGAAGCTTATTTTTTATGATTTACAGTGCACTATATATATATATGGAAGTGATATTTGCAGAATTGCGCTTTTGAGGGTAGAAAATTACATAAGTGCCCATAATATCACTTTCATGCTACACGCATAGAACTATTAATATATATATTAATATATATATGGGCTATATGTATATATACAACTGTATTATACACAGTTGCCTATGGCGACGGTTTTTTGGGCTATAGCGACGGTAGCTTTTTATCACCATAGCCCAAAAAACCGTCGTCATAGGCAACTGTGTACTACACAGCTGTATATATACATTTTTCTCTCTCTATATATATAAGAGGAATGTTAACAGTCTCAAATTTTTGGTCTCAAATGACATGACATTGAATATTTTAATAATAATTTATGACATAGTCAATCATAGATATTTAGCCAACCAATGTTATGGTGACACATCACCTAGCATCACTATATATAATATATTGTCATCATGATGAAATATCCTCCATGTTAAGTTTTCCTAAGACTATAAACTCAATCCATGAGATGATTATGCAGGTATGCTGTTGTGCATGAGTTTGCCAGGCTCACAGTTCTATTGTTATTTTTCCTTTCCGAAATAAAGAATGTTGCCTAGTCTCCATCCCCCTTCCGAGAGAAGAAGATATGCTGCTTGCATGATTTTCAATTGTTGTCGGAGCTTATTAAATTTGGGTGATCTTTGTTTCAGTAAGCAACACTCAACACCTGGCAAATCTAAGCATTTAGTTGTATTGGATTATTATTTGTTCCATTTTAATTTAGATGTAAATTAGTACTCTCTAATTTTGAAACGGAGGAGGGAGTATATGATTGTACTAAGGAGGGACAAGGCTACATGTATTGAAAGTTTCTTTAAGATCAACCTCCTTATTTTGAAAAAGAAATTTGGGTAATATTCATTGATGCTTGCATCCTGGATGTATGCATTTGGGTATCCTAGTTTTTCACTATATAGCATGTAGTGTTTATGGAAACTTATTTGGCCACCAGTTCTTACACAGTTGATTATAAGGCAAAAAGGGTCACGACATAAAGCTACGTTTGGATTGGATTGAGGTAATGAAATAGAGAAGGAATGGATCGAGGGAGAATGGAATAGAGAAGGGAATGGAATGAAGAGTGGAATGATTTATTTCATTTCTATCTTTATCACTGTTCTAAAAATTTTCGCCTAGGTCTGTCTAGGCACCGCCTAGGCGCTAGGCCCCCTCTTAGCGCCTCTAGGCCTCCCAGGCGTCTCACTTAGGCCCAAGACGATAAAAAAATTCCTCCAGGAAATTAGGCGGGTTTTAGGCGGAGAGATTTTTTTAAATTTAATAACTACCCAAACCAAATTTTGATATATTTTTTTTTTTTAAATGATTTATTATATTCATAATACAGGTTGTAGCATATCAAATCACAATAAGAAGTGAACAATATCAAGTCAAAATGGATAATTTTATTATAGTTGTAATTTTTTAAAATTGTACCAACTTTAAATTATATAAATGATGATACATTTGTAATATTTAGTTAAATTCAATTTTATAATTCTTAAATTTATGTTTAGTTTCTTAAGTTTTAATATTGAATCAAATTTTTAAAATTTAAAATTTTATTATTTAATAGCAATCATGTTTATAAATAAAACTAATACGTTAAAAATATGTTTAAACTTTGAACAATTGTATGTTTGTGTTTGAACTTTAACATTAGCAATATGGATGTGTTTGAATTTTAAGAAAATGCCTTTATTATCTTTATTATAGATTGTTTTGCTTTATATTATTATTTTGTTTGGATAAATATAAGATAAAATATTAGAATTGACTTAAAATAAAAAATCTCGCCTAGGCCCCTGTGACGTCCCCAAAAATAGGTATACATCACCCATCTTGAGTCGTCAAATACATGGTGTAGAAATATAAATACAATCTTAAATATACAACAAGAGCTGTGAGTTTAAATACAAATATTATATTCTGGACAATATCCACTCTCAGAATAAATCCTCATTACATTTATTGTCACACTATTTAACAGAATAGTGAGGACTACTAATGCTATAATCTGGATGATCTTCGCTTAGTTCTCCGACTAGTCACAGCTACGTTCTCATTTTCTAAAGAGAATGGTGAAAGAAAGGAGAGCTCAACTAGCCCAGAAGAAATATTATGACTAAGATAATGCGAGAATAAATTATCATTAGTCCTCAACAATCATTAAACCGATAAAATACAATAGACATCAAGTTTAAGCTGCGGCTGAATATCTGATCCATTAAAAGAATCAAGTAGAGAATAAAATCTACTATCTTTTATGATTGAAAAGGTTTTTCATCACTTTTATCATTTGAGACTCAACTTAATAAATAATCCATATCATCCACTTTTCTACTACCAAAGATATTCATTAGGGTCACGACCACAAATTATCCATGCACTACGGGCGAGGATATTCGTGTATTTATCGATGGTCACGATCATGCCAACAATTGTCCATCGATGCACTACGGCCAACGAGAAACTTTTACCACATCATTTGTAACATTACGGTCGTGATTACACAAGAATAATCCACAGTCATAATTTTACCAAGTCTATCTATGCACTACAGGTCACATATGACTTTAAAAAAAATATAAGCATGAGGATGATGACAATGATATAAGAATTCAATAAAACAAGTTCAAGAATTAATTTGTTCAGGAACTAATAACGTCCAAATTGTCAACATGATACTTCTTTGTAAAGTAAAATTCAAGAATGCTCAGAAGAATATTTCCATGAAAAGATACTGGATAAAGCGCAAATATCGAGGATATTCCACTAATTTCATGGAGTATAGAAGTCAAAACTTTAACCAACCGAGTATAATAAAGAATGGAATAACAAAAGAAATTACCATGCATGCATACTTGCTTGCGTGAGCGAGTTATTCAAATGAATAATAAATAACGGAACGGTCGAAGCGTAAAAGCATGCAGATAGGATATTCAATGAATAATAATAAAGATTTTAACCGGTCCGGCGTAAATCGCCTGACGAGGATGTGACGCCCCAAAATTAGGTATTCATCACCCATCTTGAGTCGCTGGGATACATGGTACATAAATTCAAATACAACTTAATTATACAACTGTTGTGTAAAATACGACAAAACATAAACAGAGAGTTTAAACAATAATATTGCCTTCTAGACAATATCCACTCTCAATGGAGTCCTCATTACATTTATTATCACACTATTTAACATAATAGTGAGGACTACTAATGCTATCCTCTGGATCACATCCTCTGCTTCCCAGGCTAAGTCTCATTTATATTCTCATTTTACAAGAGAACGGTGAAAGAAAGAAAGGGTGAGCTCTCAACTAGTCCAATGAAATATTATGACTAAGATAATGCAAAATAAATTATCAATAGTCTTCAACAATGTTAAACTGATAAAATACAATAGACATCAAGTTTAACTGCAGCGGAATAAGCAATCCATTAGAATATTAAAGTAGGGAATAAAATCTACTATCTTCTATGGTTTTAAAATGTTTTCATCAATCTTTATCATTTGAGACTCGACTTCATAATTAAAACACATCATCTAATCATCCTCGTATTTTTCTGACCAGGATATTCATTAAATCATCAATGGTTAAGCGACTATACTTAAAACAATCCTCAGTCATAATCATACCAAAAAGCGTCCATCAATGCATTACAAACCACTGAGGACTTTTACCATATCATTTATAACATTACAGGTCATGATTATACTGAATGATCCCTGGTCATAATCATACTAAGTCCATCTATGCACGTAAGCCAAAGATAACCTTAAATCACAATATATATATATGCATGAGGGTGATGACAATGCCATAATAATTCAACAAAACAAGTTCACGAATTAATTTAACCAGGAACCAATAACGTCCAAATTGTCAACATGATACTTCTTTGTAGAGTAAAATCCAAGAATGCTCAGAAGAATATTTCCATGAAAAGATACTGGATGAAGCGCAAATATCAAGGATATTCCACTAATTTCATGGAGTGTAGAAGTTAAAACTTTAATCAACTGAGTATAAGAGAATATATGAAACTGCAAATGGATTTTCGTCCGCCATACGGTAATCCACGTATATAGATCACTTCCACAATTTAATAAGGAATGAATACAAAGGATCATTCACCATGCATGTGGTACTCCACATAGACAGGTTATCCCAACAGAATAATAAAGAATGGAATAACAGAGGAAATCACCATACATGCGATAGATCGTACCGACAGGTTATTCTCAACAGAATAATAAAGAATGGAACCAGGTCCGTAAACGCCTTGCATGGATATTCCGGCGAGAATATTAAAGAATGGAATAACAACAGAAATCACCAGGTATACGGTAATCCACGTATACAGGTTATTCCAACAGAATAATAAATGAAACCGAATCAGCGAAATTACACCAAGCGGGATATTCCGCGAATAATAAAGAACTGAATAATAGAAGAATTTCATCATGTATGCGGTACTTCGCATAAATAGGTTATTCCAACATAATAATATAGAATGGAATAACAGAAGGATTTCACCAAGTATAGGGTATGCCACTTATACATGTTATATATGTACGGGGTATCTGCGTATCTGAGTTATTCAAATGAATAATAATAAAGAATGGAATAACATAAGGATTTCACCAAGTATATGGTATGCCACTTATACGAGTTATGTGCGGGGGTATCTGGCGTACTCTGAGTTATTCAATGAATAATAAAGAATGGAATAACGAAGGATTTCACCAAGTATAGGTATGCCACTTATACGAGTTATATACGAGGGTATCTGGCGTATCTGAGTTATTCAAATGAGAATAATAAAGAATGGAATAACAAAAGTTATCTTCATGAATAAGAAAGAATAACACCCCTTACCGTAAAACAAACTGGATATAGAAGTAGTGAAATAGCGAATACTCTTCTTCTTTCTCTCTATAATTTCTCTCTCTAGTGTTTCAATTGAATTAAGTAAGAAATAATGAAAGAATGAGCTTCTATTTATAGAAGAATGGAATGAATAGTAACTAATTCAAGAACGGTCGAGATCGATTTACTTTTAAACGGACGGTCCATATTAAAACTTAAAGCAACGGTTCATACTGATTCACTATTAAAACTTTTAAATCAGCGGTCCATACTGATTCACTATTTAAAACTTTTAAACCAGCGATCCATATTGATTCACTATTATAACTTTTCCACCAGCGGTCCATATTGATTCACTATTATAACTTCAACCAACGGTCTGAAAATTTAGCACATCTCCTCCTGGAATAATATTGTACCCAAATACCCGAATGCACAATACTAGAGTGAATAGTAATCAGGTGAATAGTAACTCGCGAATAGTAACTCGTGAATAGTAACTCCTGAATAGTAACTCGTGAATAGTAACTCCTGAATAGTAACTCGTGAATAGTAACTCATGAATAGTAACTCTGACACAAAAAATATCCCGAATACCCGATTGAACAATATAACCTCTAGACATCAATTATCATCGGAATAGATGTCAAATTCTACTAACACAAATAATCCCAACACAATGAAACTATCAAATTCATCTTTAATCAACACGAACTTATCTATCATTAATATCATAACTCACAATATTTAACAACCAGGTTGTTCCCAGGAAAGAGGGGCTTTCCAATAAGGATTCCTCCTATCATTGGCCTTGATTAAGTGACCAAACCTCTCCTTGTCAGAACTTCTAAACATTGTAAATATTGCAATTTAATAATATGAATAACTTTGTCGTCTCAATTATTGATTTAATAATATAACATATAATGCGGATGATCTTATGACAATAATCGAATCGATAATATGAGAGATATGATGCGTGATTCTTGTAGCAATAATTGAGTATAAGCGGTGACTTATCACGTAAGCATCAATAATCAATCTTGTGTGTACTACTATGCAATCACGCGTATTCTTTGTACTTTTACTACCGAAAGTAGTTCAACAAGATAACCGTAAAACCTCCGTAGTTATTTTCATAAAATATTTTTGTCGTTTTCTAACTTCTGACGCTTCTTCCGTTAATGGGTCCACCAATGATTGTCTTGGTCGTCTGCGAATATTCTCCTCCGACAAAAGAATATTCCCCGACCAATCGAATATTTATAACAACTTGTATACTTTGCAAAATTTTCAAATACTACTCACAACTATAACACTATCTCAAATCCACACCATAATATTCAAAAAAATATTTCGAGAAATTTAAATCTTTATTCATAAAATCTAGGGTCTCACATAGGATGTTCCAACAGAATATTAACGAATGGAATAACAACAGAAATCACCAAGTATAGGGTAGACCGCGTATACAGGTTATTCCAACAGAATAATAAGAATTGAATAACAGAAGTTCTCTTCATGAATACAAAAGAAATAATACCCCTTACCTTAAAAGAAACTTGATATAGAAGTAGTGAAGTAGCAGAACAGTTTTCTTCTTTCTCTCTATTGTTTCTCTCTCTAGAGTTTCAATGAATTCGTAAGAAATAATGAAGGAATGAACTTCTATTTATAGAAGAATGGAATGCATAGTAACTAATTCATGAACGGTCCAGATTGATTTACTTTAATCGGACGGTCCATATTTAAAGCAAAATCTTTTAAATAAACTATAATATATTCTATTTATAAAATATATTTAATAATAATAATAACACGTAACTCCCTCCGTGACTGCCTCAATTTTCTTTCCCCTCCCCACTTTTCTTGACAACTTGATAACATAAATATATATAATAATGTACTCCCTCAATCCACACATGCTAAATCAATTATATATATACATAATCTATATACTCCTTTGTACGTTAAGTCTCCTCCCCCTCCCCCTCCCCCTCCCCCTCCCCCTCAATTCATTTTTCTTCCAGTGGCCCTGCATGTTTCCTCCACCAACAAGTCAACATCACAAGTGGATCCCATATAAAATATATACTGAATAATCTTCTACCAATTATTTTGAAAAATGGGTAAATAGGGGTCCAAATAATAACATCAAATACTTCATAAAAATACTCTCAATATTTTTAACAACATTTATCATTATTATTATAATTCACAATATTAATCGACCAGGTCGTTCCCAAGAAAGAGAGGGCTTTCCAATAAAGATTTCTCCCTATTGGCGCGCAATTAGGTGACCAAACCTCTCCTTGGCGAAACTTCTGACATCGTTAATATTGCAAATATAATAATAATAACTTGATTATCTCAATTATTGATTTAATAATATATAAAATATCGACAATAATTGAATCAAATAACGTGAATCTTATCGCAACAATTCTTGTGGCAATAATTAAACAAAAGCGAGTGACTTTTCACGTAAGCATCAATAATCAATACCGTGTCTTCTTATGCAACCACAGCATATTCTTTTACTTTACTACCGGTATGTAAGACCGAAAAATTTTTTAAATAAAAAGGAATTTCCTTTATTTATTATTTTGAAATAGTAAGGGTTGATTTGATTAATGTGGATAGTTAAGGGTTAAATCATAAATATTTCAAAATAAGCAAGTGGTTATAAAATATTCATTGTTGTCGGGGAATATTCATTTGGTAAATGGAATATTAAATGCTTGTCGGGGAATATTAAATGCGACGGCCAGTACCATGTGTGGGCCCCATAACGAAAGCGATTGGATGAAGAAAGCGACAAATATAAGTTGGTTAAAAATAACGGCGTAGTTATTCTGATTAAGGCTGTTGGAATACCCGGTGGTTAAAATCGATGTCTGGCGTGGTTTTGCGATGGCACGGTATTGCGATGTATTGTTGAATTATTGATCCTTACGTGAAGAAGGCACTACTCAATAATTTTCACGATGAATTCTTTATTCAATATTTTATTTTATTGATTCAATAATTCTTTGCGTTGATATTTTATATTATTGTTGTTCAATAATTGTCAACGCACATTATCTCCATTATCGGATCAATAATTCATATTATTTGAATAATATTATTAGATAGCATTATTGGCAATGTCTAGAAAGTTACATCGAGGAGAGGTTTGGTCACCTAATTGCGGCGCCCGATGAGAGAAATCCTTATCGAAAGCCCCTCTTTCACAGGGAGCACTGGTTTATCATAATTGTGATTACGTAATATTATTTGTGAATAATTAATTATTGATTCATATGATAAAGAAATATTTATTTTATGTGGATATAAATGATGGATTTATTTATGTGGTTATAAATGAAGAAATTATTGTTGAGGTGTTTTATCGATATTTTACAGTTTGGAGGTATTAAAAATTAAATCGGGAGTTTTGAGATATATTATGGGGTTATAATTTTTAATCCGACCGTTGGATTGTGGTAATTTTTTGGGTATGTTATACATACATAAGTTGAGTATATGTCCACAAATTTTGAGCCGTTAAAAATGCACGAATGATTTGTTGTGAATTTTAAGAGGTGTCGGATTCGAAAATTAGGTTTATAATTGATTTTGGTGGAAAATTCTAGAATTGAGTGGGCCCCACTTGTGGTTGGTGAAGAAATGTGCTGAATTTTATTTCAAATGTGGTGGATGGCAATAGTAGCGAGTAAAGCCATCGGTGGCAGTCGTCAAGTCTGCTTGTAAATAACATTTTCTATAAATGAGAGGCTAAGTTAGAATTGAAAATCACACGAAACAAAGTTTTCTCTCTTTCTCTCTATATTGTTGGCGTATTTTGTGAGTATTTAGATACTTTGAGAGTTCTTTGTTCGAGTCAAGTTTCATTCAAAGATCACTTGAGCCTTTCCTTCCAAATCTTGATTCTTTGAGGTAAGGGATATTATTTTTTTCGTAATGATATTATTTCTTGATATCATTATCTTTGAAATGTTGATCTGAAGTTTTATCAAATTTGAAACTTTTTCATATCGGGGTTACTATTCATGAGTTCTTATTCACGAGTTCTTATTCATGAGTTCTTATTCACGATTTCTATTCACGAGTCTTATTCATGAAGCGTGAAAATATTTTTTTTGTGGAATTTCTATCTTTTGGTGTCGGAGTTACTTATTCACGTATCTGCACTTATTCACGTATCTGACCTTATTCACGTATGTAGCACTATTCATAGAAAAATGAAAATTTTTTTTTTGTCCAAAACATCTATTCGGGATACTAGCTTTGATTGTATCCATGTTTTGATCATTCTTGAATTTTACACCACTATGATTATTTTTGAGGTATTGTTGGACATGGATAAAACAAAGTACGAATCATTAATCCTTAATCCTTGTCATTTTGTTTCCTTTGGATTCGTTTCTTTAAAATATTTTTCATCATCCTCGGTCTTAAATGATGATATTATTGAATATCTTTGGCACATGGTGCAAAGATGAATGATTTCTGAAGAATATCTTTGGCACATAGTGCAAAGATGAGCAGTGTTTAAATGAACATGACCAATCGATGAATATCTTTGGCTGTGTAGTGCAAAGATGAGCAGTGTTGAGATGAACATGATAGATTGATGAATATCTTTGGCTGTAGTGCAAAGATGAATGTTTGATTTGAGATGAATATTGATTGATGTTCTGAGGATAAAATATTGATGATGGATTTATTAAATTCATAGATTATAGTAGATTTCATTCTCTACGTAACTCTTCTATGAATTATTATTTCATTGCGAATATTGATCTGAAACTTGTTGTCTATTGTATTACATTAAATTTTTCCTGTTGAAGACTAACGATAATTTGTTATATATTATCTTAGTCATAATATTCTTCTTGAGCTAGTTGAGCTCACCCTTTTCCTTTTGTTCCATTCTTCTCGGGAGGCGAGAATATAGCGAGTGCAGTCGGGGTATGGAATGAAGGTTTTAGAAAGGATTGTTTAGTAGTCCTCACCATTTTTGTAAAATAATGTATCAATAAATGTGATGAGGATTTATTTGAGTATAAATATTGTCTGAAGATAATATTTGTATTTAAACTCACAGATTTCTTGTTGTAATAATAAAGTTGTAGTTGTTTACATGCATTATATTGACAACTCGGAATGGGTGATGTATACCTATTTTGGGGCGTCGCGGTTGGTATCGAGCTTAGGGATATGATCTCTGGCGGAGATCGGGGAATAGAACTAGGAGGGAGAGGCAGAGTAAATCCTTACTTATAGTGTGTCTACTAAAGCTTATTTGTTAGTTGGTCGATATATATATAGGGATATTATGTGATATATTGATTTCCTTAATTAACCCTTGTTTTATGACAAGTGTTTGAGAATGTCGTTGAGAATATTAACAATGGAGTAAATGAGACCGTGGAGATGCTGTCTTTACCAACGAGGAGAGCGTCTGAACAGTGGCAATGTTCCTCTGTGAACAACACCATGGGCGAGATGATGAGCGAGGGGATGTTTAGAAGTTTTTGCGGTTCATGCAAAAATCGAGACGAGGAGACTTCGTGTTCAAAATCTGAGAGGAAATGATAGCAATTCACGGGTTATCCGACAAGCAGTTCAAAGAAGTTGGGACCACGAAATTTAAGGGAAAGCGGATCCGATCATGGGCGGAAACATGGGTCAAGCAAATTACCAAGATATTCGATGTCTTGGGATGCGGAGAACGAAGGTTCCATTCGCCACCTTTATGTTAAAATGGCGCGGACTTCTTGGTGGGAGTCATGAAGCGTACCCATCCACCACTCGGCGTATGTCTGGGAGGCGTTTGAGACTATTTAATGACAAATACTTTCACGAAAGTGTTACGTCGTATGAAGGAAGTGGAGTTCATCAGTTAGAGCAAAACAACATGGCGGTGTCTCGATGCGAGGCAAAGTTTGCGAGAGTTATCGGTTTGCACCTCATTTGGTGGAGAATGAGGAGCGTGTACGCGGATGTTTCTTAGAGGTTTGAAACCCGGCGTCGTCGATATCTCATTTCTCATAAACTTTCTCTTTATTCGGATGTTGTAAGCAGGCTCAATTATTAGGCGAGATAACGAAGTACAGTCAACCGAGGACCATAACCGAGGATCGTACGGAGATAGCGATCAATGAATAATGATAACTGCGGAGAAAAGCAAGCGAATGAATGAAATTGTAAGACCGAAAAATTTTTAAATAAAAGAAATTCCTTTATTTATTATTTTGAAATAGTAAGGGTTGATTTGATTAATGTGGATAGTAAAGGGTTAAATCGCAAATATTTCAAAATAAGCAAGTGGTTATAAAATATTCATTTTTGTCGGGAATAATCGTTTGGTGCGTGGAATATTAAATCTTTGTCGGGGAATATTAGTTTGGTCGTGGAATATTAAATCTCTTGTCGGGAATATTAAATGCAATGACGCATGACCATGTGGAGCCCCATAAAGCGATTGGATGAGGAAAGCAACAAAGTTTGGGTGGTTATAAATAACTGGCGTAGTTATTCTGAATTAAAAGGCATTGGAATACCGGTTGGTTAAAATCTGATGTCTGGCGTGGTTGCCAAGATGGCACTACGGTATTGCACGATGTTGTTGAATTATTGATCCTTACGTAAGATGGCACTACTCAATAATTATTGCGATGAGTTCTTTGTTCAATAGTTTATTTTATTGATTCAATAATTCTTTGCGTTGGTATTTTATATTATTCTTTGTTTGATAATTGTCAACTGCACATTATTTCCCATTATCGGATCAATAATTCATATTATTTAAATAATATTATTAGATAGCATTATTGGCAATGTCTAGAAAGTTACATCGAGGAGGGTTTGGTCACCTAATTGCGCGGCAGATGAGGAGAAATCCTTATCGAAAAGCCCCCTCTTTCACAGGAGCGACTGGTTGTCATAAATGTGATTACGTAATATTATTTGTGAATAATTAATTATTGATTCATATGATAAGAAATATTTATTTTATATGAATATAAATGATGGATTCATTTATGTGGTTATTAATGAAGGAATTAATGTTGAGGTGTTTTATCGATATTTTATCGGATTGGAGGTATTAAAAATCAAATCGGGGTTTTTGAGATATATTGCGGGGTTATAATTTTAATCCGAATTGTTGGATTGTGGTAATTTTTGGGTATGTTATACATACATAAGTTGAGTATATGTCAACAAATTTTGAACCGTTAAAAATGCACGAATGATTTGTTGTGAAATTTAAGAGGTGTCGGATTCGAAAATTAGGTTTATAATTGATTTTGGTGGAAAATTCTAGAATTGAGTGGGCCCCACTTGTGGTTGGTGAAAAAATGTGCTGAATTTTATTTCAAATGTGGTGGGTGGCAATAGTAGCGAGTAAAGCCATCGGTGGCGGTCGAAGTCTGCTTGGTAGGCTAACATTTTCTATAAATAGAAATAAGTTAGAATTGAAAATCACACGAAAAACAAAGTTTTCTCTCTTTCTCTCTATATTATTGAGCGTATTTTGTGAGTATTTAGATACTTTGAGAGTTCTTTATTAGATCTGAAGTTTTATTCAAAGATCACTTGAGCCTTTCCTTAGAAATCTTGATTCTTTGAGGTAAGGGATGTTATTTTCTTCTCAAATGATATTAATTCTTGATATCATTATCTTTGAAATATTGGTTGGTACTTTTTATCAAATTTGGAACTTTTTTATGTCGGGTTCTTATTCATGAGTTACTATTCACGAGTTACTTATTCATGAGTTCTATTCACGATTCTTATTCACGAGTACAATTAAATGGGCGTGAAGATGTTTTTGTGGAATTTCTATCTTTGGGTGTCGGAGTTACTATTCACGTATCTGGCCTTTATTCACGTATCTGACACTATTCACGAATACGGCCTTATTCACGAAAAATGAAAATTTTTCTTTTAAATCTAAAATATCTATTACGGATACTTAGCTTTGATTGTATCCATGTTTTGATCATTCTTGAATTTTACACCACTATGATTATTTTTGAGGTATTATTGGACATGGATAAAACCAAGTATGAATCCTTAATCCTTAATCCTTGTCATTTTGTTTCACTTTGGATTAGTTCTTTAAAATAATTTTCATCATCCTCGGTCTTAAATGATGATATTATTGAATATCTTTGGCTTTGTAGTGCAAAGATGAATGATTTCGAAGAATATCTTTGGCTTTGTAGTGCAAAGATGGCGGTGTTTAAATGAACATGGCCGGTGATGAATATCTTTGGCACATGTAGTGCAAAAATGAGCAGTGTTTAAATGAACATGGCCGAGTGATGAATATCTTTGGCCTTTAGTGCAAAGATGAGCAGTGTTGAGATGAACATGGCCAGATTGATGAATATCTTTGGCTTTGAGTGCAAAGATGAATATTTGATTTGAGATGAATATTGATTGATGTTACGAGGGATAAAATATTGATGATGGTATTTTTAAATTCATAGATTATAGTAGATTTCATTCTCTATGTAACTCTTACATGAATTATTATTTCATTATGAATATTGATCTGAAACTTGTTGTCTATTGTATTACATCAGTTTTTCCTGTTGGAGACTAACGATAATTTGTTGTATATTATCTTAGTCATAATATTCTTCTTGGGCTAGTTGAGCTCACCCTTTTCCTTGTTGTTCCATTTTTCTTCTCGGGGAGGCGAGAATGTAGCGAGTCTTAGTCGGGGTATGGAATGAAGGTTCTAGAGAGAGTTGTTTAGTAGTCCTCACCATTATTGTAAAATAATGTATCAATAAATGTGATGAGGATTTATTTGAGTATAAATATTGTCTAGAAGATAATATTTGTATTTAAACTCACAGATTTTATTGTTGTGATAATAAAGTTGTAGTTGTTTACGTACCATGTATTTGGCGACTTCGAGAATGGGTTGGATGGAATGGACCTATTTTGGGGTCGTCACGAAAATAGTAACCACTACAGTGGTAATCATGGTCATGAAAATGAAGAAGCGAGTCGGGAGGAGATTTTAAAAAGAGAGATTTAACAACGACTATGTGAAGGCAGCAGTCTTAAGCGACAATGGTTCTAAGGAGGAGATCGACCACCGGTCATATCTTTCTGAAATCTGGAAAAGAGGGACATATCGGTCAAACTTCCCAACAGTTCAAGGTATGCTATAGTTGTGGAAAGGAAGGACATATCGCTTCGAGATTATGCAGTAGCGAAACCTAGTTCAATGAGGGCGGTGACTCAAAAAAGTATCGTCGAAAAAAGTCAAAGTCAACGATTAGGGAAGAAGCGTTTGTTGTGGTTGGTCATAATCGAGAACCCAAACGAGGTGATCACGGGTAGCTATTTATAAATTCTTGCGAAGTTTATACCTTACTTGAATCTGGTCTTTACCCATTCATTTATCTCTCTGCATGTGCTCAGCGTTTAAACTTGACTCGGAGAAATTAGACTTTGATCTATCTGTGGAAACTCAGTTAGGAGAAACTTTCATCACATCCACTTGTTTATAAATCTTGTTTGATTCAAGTTGGCACCATTACCTTACACTGTTGACCTTATCTCTTTAAAGATACTTGCTTTTGATGTGATTTTAGGGATTGATTGGTTAACTACTCATCATGCCAAAATTGATTGTTTTAAATAAGGTTGTTAGTTTTCATATTCTAACCAACTGTTATGCAATTCAAGCAACTAAACCATTAAAATCAATCACTATCATATCTAATCATAAAGCTATTCGTTTATTGAAAAGCGGATGTCAAGCTTTCTTAGCCCATGTTATGGATTTGAATAAAGACACGTCAAATTTGAATAATATTCTGTTGTTATTGACTTTCTGGCGTATTTCTAGAAGAACTTCCGGTCTACCCCGAGCGTGAAGTTGAATTCTTTATTGATCTTGAACACAGTACAAGCCCATTTCTAAAACCCCATATCGAATGGCTCTATTGAACTTGAGAGTTAAAGGTCCAACTACTGAGGAATTGTTGGACATTGGTTTCATTAAATCTGAAGACATCTCCTTGGGGTGCTCTGTTTTATTTGTAAAGAAGAAAGAGCGGGGGAGTATCGACTTTGTATTGACTATCGGGAATTGAACCATGTCACCATCAAGAATAGGTATCCTCACCTCGTATTGATGACTTGTTTGACCGATTCTGAGGGGCACAATTCTTTTCAAAAATCGATCTTAGATTACGGATATCATCGGTTTGAAGATTAGAGGCGAGGATATTCAAAAGCGCGCCTTGAACTCGGTATGGGCATTATGAATTCTTAGTCATGTCTTTTCGGACTAACTAATGCTCCTGCGACTTTCATGGATATGATGAGCCAAGTATTCAAGGAATATTTGGATCGATTCGTTGTTGTCTTTATTGATGACATCCTTATAAATTCCAAAAGTCGTGAAGATCATGAGCACCATTTGAAAATTTGGTACTCCAAAGGCTTCGTGAAAACCAACTATATGCCAAATTGAAGAAATCGAGTTACGGCTTGAGGAAGTAGCATTTCTTGGGCATGTGGTGTCAAAACATGGAGTATCTGTTGATCCGTGAAGATTGAAGCAATCTGAAGTTAGAGCAACCAAAATCGGTGGTTCAAATCGTAGCTTTTGGGCTTAATTGGTTATTATCGGAGATTAGTGGAAGGGTTTTCTCGAATCGCTACTCCATTAACTCAACTAACTTTCGAAAGGATCTGAAATTCGTTTAGGCGAAGAAGAATCGAGAAAAAGTTTCCAAGAGCTTAAGAGGAGACTTATTTATTTTGTTACTAACAATACCATCTGGTTCGGATGGATTTGTTATTTACTGGCGATGCTTGAGCAAAAAGGGTTAGGATGTGTTCTCATGCAACGTGGGAAAGTCATAGCCTTTATGCCTCGCGACAACTTAAAGAGTATGAGAGGAATTATCCTACTTTCATGATCTAGAGTTAGCGGCCCGATCGTTCATTATTAAAGATATGGAGGCACTATCTATATATGGGGAGAAAGTGGAGATATATTCGGATCATAAAAAGCCTTAAATATTTCTTCACTCAAAAGAACTCAACATGCTTGGCGGCGACGTTGGCTCGAGCTATTGAAGACTACGACCACACTATTCAATACCACCACAGTAAAAGCGAGCGTGGTAGGCGGCGCGTTGAGTAGAAGATCATATCTTGAGAACGAGTGCGATGATGTCAAGTATACGCGTAGAGCCAACTTTAATAGAAAAGGTTAAGGTTGCTCGAGCGAGGCCGGGTAATCGTATGATGAAGAAGAAAGTACAAAAGAAGGAGCTATTAGGGCGAGAATTGATGAAGAAGGAATACTTGAGTCCACTCTAGACTTTGTGTTCTAACGACTCGATTTGAAGTACAAGATTATGATGGAGGCACCAATAATACACCATTTGCAATCCATCTGGAAGTACTAAAATGTATCGTGATCTTTGACATACATTTTGGTGGAATAATATGAAGAGAGAGATTGCAAAGTTTATCTCGATGTGTTTAACTTGCCAGCGTGTAAAGGCGGAGCATCTAGTACCTAAGGGTCCGTTTCTGACCACTTGAGATTCCGGAATGGAAGTGGGAACACATTACCATGGATTTTGTAAGACCACGAAATTTTTTTAAATAAAAAGGAATTTCCTTTATTTATTATTTTGAAATAGTAAGGGTTGATTTGATTAATGTGGATAGTAAAGGGTTAAATCGTAAATATTTCAAAATAAGCAAGTGGTTATAAAATATTCATTTTTGTGGGGAATATTCGTTTGGTGGTGGAATATTAAATCTTTGTCAGGGAATATTAAATGCGGCGGCGCATGACCATGTGTGTGGGCCCATAACGGAGCGATTGGATGAGGAAAAGCGACAAAGTTTGGGTGGTTATAAATAACGGCGTAGTTATTACTGAATTAAGGCTATTGGAATACCGGTTGGTTAAAATACGATGTCTGGCGTGGTTGCCGCGATAGCACCTTTGTATTACACGATATTGTTGAATTATTGATCCTTACGTAAGATGGCACTACTCAATAATTATTACGATGAATTCTTTGTTCAATAGTTTATTTTATTGATTCAATAATTCTTTGCGTTGGTATTTTATATTATTCTTTGTTTGATAATTGTCAACGCCTGATATTTCCCATTATCGGATCAATAATTCATATTATTTAAATAATATTATTAGATAGCATTATTGGCAATGTCTAGAAAGTTACTACATCGAGGAGAGGTTTGGTCACCTAATTGCGGCGCCCGATGAGGAGAAATCCTTATCGGAAAGCCCCTTTCACTGAGGAGCGACTGGTTGTCATAAATGTGATTACGTAATATTATTTGTGAATAATTAATTATTGATTCATATGATAAGAAATATTTATTTTATATGAATATAAATGATGGATTCATTTATGTGGTTATTAATGAAGGAATTAATGTTGAGGTGTTTTATCGATATTTTATCGGATTGGAGGTATTAAAAATCAAATCGGGGTTTTGAGATATATTATGCGGGGTTATAATTTTTAATCCAACCGTTGGATCGTTGTAATTTTGGATATGTTATACATACATAAGTTGAGTATATGTCCACAAATTTTGAGCCGTTTAAAATGAGCGAATGATTTGTTATGAATTTTAAGAGGTGGTGATTAGGAAATTAGGGTTATAATTGATTTTGGTGAAAAATTCTAGAATTGAGTGGGCCCCACTTGTGGTTGGTGAAAAAATGTGCTGAATTTTATTTCAAATGTGGTGGGTGGCAATAGTAGCGAGTAAAAAGCCATCGGTGGCGAGTCAAGTCTGCTTGACGTCTTAACATTTTCTATAAATAGAGAAATTTAAGTTAGAATTGAAAATCACACGAAACAAGTTTTCTCTCTTTCTCTCTCTATATTATTGAGCGTATTTTGTGAGTATTTAGATACTTTGAGAGTTGTTGTTCGATCTGAAGTTTCATTCGACATCACTTGAGCCTTTCCTTACGAAATCTTGATTCTTTGAGGTAAGGGATATTATTTTTTTTCGAATGATATTATTTCTTGATATCATTATCTTTGAAATATTGATCTGAAGTTTTATCAAATTTGGAACTTTTTCATGTCGGGGTTACTATTCATGAGTTCTTATTCACGAGTTACTATTCATGAGTTACTATTCACGAGTTACTATTCATGAGTTACTATTCATGAGTTCTTATTCATGAGTTCTTATTCACGATTCTTATTCACGAGTACTATTCATGAAGCGTGAAGATGTTTTTGTGGAATTTCTATCTTTTGGTGTCGAGTTACTATTCACGTATCTGGCCTTTATTCACGTATCTGACCTTATTCACGAATCGACACTATTCATAGAAAAATGAAAATTTTTCTTTTAAATCAAAATATCTATTACGGATACTAGCTTTGATTGTATCCATGTTTTGATCATTCTTGAATTTTACACCACTTATGATTATTTATGAAGTATTTTTGAACTGGATTGTTTAAAAAATCTGAATCCATAATCCTTGTCATTTTGTTTCCTTTGGATTCGTTTCTTTAAAAATATTTTCATCATCCTTAGTCTTAAATGATGATATTATTGAATATCTTTGGCACATAGTCAAAGATGAATGATTTCTGAAGAATATCTTTGGCTTTATGTAGTGCAAAGATGAATGATTTCTGAAGAATATCTTTGGCACATAGTCTGAAGATGAAGCGGTGTTTAAATGAACATGATTGGTGATGAATATCTTTGGCCTTTAGTGCAAAGATGAGCAGTGTTGAGATGAACATGGCCGATTGATGAATATCTTTGGCACATGTAGTCGAGATGAATATTTGATTTGAGATGAATATTGATTGATGTTCTGAGGATAAAATATTGATGATGAATTTGTTAAATTCATAGATTATAGTAGATTTCATTCTCTACGTAACTCTTACATGAATTATTATTTCATTGCGAATATTGATCTGAAACTTGTTGTCTATTGTATTCTATCGATTTTTCCTGTTGGAGACTAACGATAATTTGTTGTATATTATCTTAGTCATAATATTCTTCTTTGGGCTAGTTGAGCTCACCCTTTTCCTTTTTGTTCCATTTTTCTTCTCGGGAGGCGAGAATGTAGCGAGTACTAGTAGTCCGGGTATGGAATGAAGGTTCTAGAGAGAGTTGTTTAGTAGTCCTCACCATTATTGTAAAATAATGTATCAATAAATGTGATGAGGATTTATTTGAGTATAAATATTATCAGAAGATAATATTTGTATTTAAACTCACGATTTTATTGTTGTGATAATAAAGTTGTAGTTGTTTACATACCATGTATTTGGCGACTTCGAATGGGTGTTGTGTATACTATTTTGGGGGCATCACGGTTAGTATCGAAAGCTTAGGGATATGATCTCTGGCGGAGATCGGGGAATAGAACTAGGAGGAGAGGCAGAGTAAATCCTTTTGCTAGTGTGTCCTACTAAGCTTATTTGTTAGTTGGTCGATATATAGGGATATTATGTGATTGATTTCCTTAATTAACCCTTGTTTTATGGCGATGTTTGAGAATGTCGTGAGAATATTAATAGTGGAGTAAATGAGATCGTGGAGATGCACGCACTTAACAGCGAGGAGAGCGTCTGAACAGTGACAATGTACCTCCATGAATAACACCACCTGGCGGATGATGAGCGAGGGGATGTTTAGAAGCTTTTTGCGAGTTCATGCAAAATCGACGAGGAGACTCGTGTTAAAAATACTGAGGAGAAATGATAGTAATTCATGGATGGTCACAACGACCAAGCGATTCAAAGAGTTGGGACCACGAAATTTTGGGGAAAGCGGATCCGATCATGGCGGAAACATGGGTCAAGCAAATTACAAGATATTCGATGTCTTGGGATGTGCGGAGAACGAAAGTTCCATTCGCTACTTTTATGTTAGTGGTGAGGCGATTCTTGGTGGGAATCGTGAAGCGTACCCATCCAGTGCATTTTCGGCGTATCGTGAGAGAGCGTTTGAAGCAGTTCAATGACAAGTACTTCCACGAAAGTATTCGTCGTATGAAGGAAGTGGAGTTTATTAGACTAGAAGAGAATAACATGGCGGTGTCCCGATGCGGCGAAGTTAGCGGAGTTATCGAGTTTGCCCTCATTTGGTGGAGAATGAGGAGCGTATGGCGCGGATGTTTACGAGAGGTTTGAAACCCGGCGTCGTCGATATCTCATTTCTCATAAATTTTCTCTCTGACCGGATGTTGTCAGCGAGGCTCGATTGTTAGGCGAGATAACGAAATCGTTCAACCCAGGACCATAACGAGGATCATACCAAAGATAGCGATCATCGAAATAACGATAACCCGTGGAGAAAAGAAGAATACGGACAAAAGCGGTAACCACTCTGGTGGTAATCGTGGCCATGAAAATAGAAGAAGCGAGTTGGGAGGAGATTTTAAAAGAGGAGATTCAACAACGACCATGTGAAGGCGTCGGCGCCCGATGTGGCTGGTTCGGAGGAGAAAAAGACCATTGGTCGTATGTTACAAATCTTGGGAAGAGGGACATATCATTGGCCGCCTGACAGTTTAAGGTATGCTATAATTGTGGAAAGAAGGACATATCGCTCGAGTTATGCGATATCGAAACCCGATCCGGTAGGAATGGTGACTCGAAAAGGATGTCCCGAGAAAAGTCAAAAGTCAACGATTCCGGGAAGAAGTTTTATCGTGGCCGGGTCAAAATCGAGGAACCCGACGAAGTTAGCACGGGTTAGTTAATTATAAATTCTTGCGAAGTTTATACCTTACTAGAATCTGGGATTCTACCCATTCTTTTATCTCTCTTGCTTGCGCTCAGCGTTTGAACTTGACTACGGAGAAATTAGACTTTGACCTATTTATGGAGACTCAGTTAGGAGAAACTTTCATTACATCCGTTGTTTAGAAATCTTGCTTGATTCAAGTTGGCACTATCACATTACACATTAACCTTATTTCTATAGAGATATATGCTTTTGATGTGATTTTAAGGTTAACTACTCATCATTGCCAAAATTGATTGCTTTTATGTAAGGTTGTTAGTTTTCATATTCTAAGCAACTTTGTTATTGAATTCAAGCAATCAAACCATTGTAATCAAACATTTTCATATCAAGCCATGAAGTCATTCGTTTATTACGGATGTCGAGTTTTCTTAGTCCATGTTATGGATTTGAATAAAGACACGTCGATTTGAATAATATTCTTGTTGTTATTGATTTTTCTGACGTATTTCTGAAGAATTTATTGGTTTACTCCCAAAGCTTTGATATTAAATTTTGTATCGACTTTGAACCCGGTACAAAACTCATTTCTAAAATCTCATATCGAATGGCTCTATTGAACTTGAGAGTTAAAAATTCAACTATAAATTTGGTACACGAGCCTTTATCTTGTGACTTCCTTTGTTGAATTCACCTAAGCCGAACTCTCTAGGGGGCGTCGTATTAGATGCGATAGTAAAGCGATAGGTGTCATTGTGACGTCTTATCCAAGATTGAGATATGAGTCACGATTGAGAACAACCTAAGTCGATAATCGAAATCGTAGCTTTACAGAAGCTTAGTTGGTTATTATCGGAGATTCGTTGAAGGATATTCTCGAATCGCTATTCCATTATCGCATGGTGACTCGTAGAGATACAAAATTCGAATGGAGCAAGGAATGTGGGAAGAGCTTGAAGAACTCGAGAGAGACTCATTTCAAACATATGTTACGACCATACCATCCTGGAAAAAGCGAGCGTGGTAGGCGGCGTGTTGAGTAGAAAATCGTATATCTGAAATCTGAGTACAATATTGTCAAAGATTCATTTCGTATAATATACAAATAATAGAGATGGAGATAAAAACTCTAGGTACCCACGTGATGATATATCTGATGCGTGATGATATCTGAGTATAATCGACTTTAATCGATAAAGTTAAAATTTATTCAAGCTACACACCGGGGGTGATGAATTTGAAGAAGGAGGTGCGAAGTTGTTATTTTAAAAGCGAGAATCGGTGAGGTGAGGAAAGCTCGAACCTTGATTTATTAATCCATTTGAAATTCTCGATCGAATAGGGCGTGGCCTATAGACTCGTTTTACCACCAAGTATGGCGGCGTGTTCATAACGTTTTTCACGTGTCGATGTTACGTAAATATGTGACGACCCGAACTACGTCATTGAGTTAGAACCGGACGAGATAGCCGAAAACTTAACGTCACGAGGAGGTACTGTCGAAGATTTTGTAGAGGAAAGAACATGACCTATGTCTGGGGTTATACCATAAGTTAAAGTTTTGTGGAGAAACCATGCTTTTTGAGGAAATGACACAGGGAGTTGGAAAGCGAAAATGAAAGCGAGGTATCTTTACCTTTTGAAACACCGAGTGCGTCGTCGTCGATTTCGAGGGACGAAATTTCATAAGGAGGGAGGTTGTAAGACCGAAATTTTTTAAATAAAAGGAATTTCCTTTATTTATTATTTTGAAATAGTAAGGGTTGATTTGATTAATGTGGATAGTAAAGGGTTAAATCACGTAAATATTTCAAAATAAGCAGAGTGGTTATAAAATATTCATTTTTGTTAGGGAATATTAGTTTGGTCGTGGAATATTAAATCTTTGTCGGGAATATTAAATGCGATGGTAGCGACCATATGTGGGCCCCATAACGTGAAAAGCGATTGGATGAGGAAAGCGACAAAGTTTGGGTGGTTATAAATAACGGCGTGGTTATTATTCTGAATTAAAGGCCGTTGGAATACCGGTGGTTTAAAATACGATGTCTGGCGTGGTTGCACGATGTAGCACGGTATTGCACCTGATATTGTTGAATTATTGATCCTTACGTAAGATGGAACTACTCGATAATTATTACGATGAATTCTTGTTCAATAGTTTATTTTATTGATTCAATAATTCTTTGCGTTGGTATTTTATATTATTCTTTGTTTGATAATTGTCATTTGCATTATTTCCCATTATCGGATCAATAATTCATATTATTTAAATAATATTATTAGATAACATTATTTGCAATGTCTAGAAAGTTACATCGAGGAGAGGTTTGGTCACCTAATTGCGGCGCATGATGGAGAAATCCTTATCGAAAGCCCCTCTTTCTGAGGAGCGGCTGGTTTGTCATAAATGTGATTACGTAATATTATTTGTGAATAATTAATTATTGATTCATATGATAAGGAAATATTTATTTTATATGAATATAAATGATGGATTCATTTATGTGGTTATTAATGAAGGAATTAATGTTGAGGTGTTTTATCAGTATTTTATCGGATTGGAGGTATTAAAAATCAAATCAGGGGTTTTGAGATATATTGCGGGGGTTATAATTTTTAATCCGACCGTTGGATCGTTGTAATTTTTGGATATGTTATACATACATAAGTTGAGTATATGTCCACAAATTTTGAACCGTTAAAAATGAACGAATGATTTGTTATGAATTTTAAGAGGTGGCTGATTCGGAAATTAGGGTTATAATTGATTTTGGTGGAAAATTCTAGAATTGAGTGGGCCCCACTTGTGGTTGGTGAAAAAATGTGCTGAATTTTATTTCAAATGTGGTGGGTGGCAATAGTAGCGAGTAAAAAGCCATCGGTAGCAGTCGAAAATCGCTTTGAGGTGTGCTAACATTTTCTATAAATAGAGGGCTAAGTTAGAATTGAAAATCACACGAAACAAGTTTTCTCTCTTTCTCTCTATATTATTGAGCGTATTTTGTGAGTATTTAGATACTTTGAGAGTTGTTGTTCGATCTGAGTTTCATTCAAACATCACTTGAGCCTTTCCTTCGAAGTCTTGATTCTTTGAGGTAAGGGATATTATTTTTTTCGTAATGATATTATTTCTTGATATCATTATCTTTGAAATATTGATCTGAAGTTTTTATCAAATTTGGAACTTTTTCATATCGGGTACTATTCATGAGTTACTATTCACGAGTTACTATTCATGAGTTCTTATTCACGAAGTTCTTATTCATGAGTTACTATTCATGAGTTCTTATTCATGAAGTCTATTCACGATTACTATTCACGAGTACTATTCATGAAGCGTGAAGATGTTTTTGTGGAATTTCTATCTTTTGGTGTCGGAGTTCTTATTCACGTATCTGCCTATTCACGATATCTGACACTATTCACGAATCACGACACTATTCATAAAAAATGAAAATTTTTCTTTTAAATCTAAAATATCTATTCGGATACTAGCTTTGATTGTATCCATGTTTTGATCATTCTTGAATTTTACACCATGATTATTTATGAAGTATTTTTGGACTTTCGGATTGTTTAAAGTACGAATCCATAATACTTGTCATTTTGTTTCCTTTGGATTCGTTTCTTTAAAAATATTTTCATCATCCTTAGTCTTAAATGATGATATTATTGAATATCTTTGGCACGTAGTGCAAGATGAATGATTTCTGAAGAATATCTTTGGCTGTAGTGAGATGCAATGATTTCTGATTTCGAAGAATATCTTTGGCTGTAGTAGTGCAAAGATGAGCGGTGTTTAAATGAACATGACCGAAGTGATGAATATCTTTGGCCTTTAGTGCAAAGATGAGCAGTGTTGAGATGAACATGATTGGATTGATGAATATCTTTGGCATGTAGTGCAAAGATGAATATTTGATTTGAGATGAATATTGATTGATGTTACGAGGATAAAATATTGATGATGGATTTATTAAATTCATAGATTATAGTAGATTTCATTCTCTACGTAACTCTTACATGAATTATTATTTCAATTGCGAATATTGATCTGAAACTTGTTGTCTATTGTATTCTATCGATTTTTCTGTTGGAGACTAACGATAATTTGTTGTATATTATCTTAGTCATAATATTCTTCTTTGGGCTAGTTGAGCTCACCCTTTTCCTTTTTGTTCCATTTTTCTTCTCGGGAGGCGAGAATGTAGCGAGTACTAGAGTCGGGGTATGGAATGAAGGTTCTAGAGAGAGTTGTTTAGTAGTCCTCACCATTATTGTAAAATAATGTATCAATAAATGTGATGAGGATTTATTTGAGTATAAATATTATCTAGAAGATAATATTTGTATTTAAACTCACAGTTTTATTGTTGTGATAATAAAGTTGTAGTTGTTTACGTACCATGTATATTTGGCGACTTCGAATGGGTGTTGTGTATACCTATTTTGGGGGCGTCCACAGATTTTAGATTCTGGTCTTCTACGGTTTCTCGAGGCATCAATGCTATTTGGGTTATTGTTGATAGATTAACCAAGTCTCGCTTTCGTTTCTTGCCGATCACGGAGACTTATTCACTTGAACGTCTTGCTTTAGTATATGCGTAAATGAGATTGTGAGGTTGCATGGCATGCTGTATCCATAGTTTGGATCGTGACCCAAGATTCACTTCAAGATTTTGGGTTAGCTTGCAAAAAGCTATGGGCGCAGTTTGCGATTTAGTTCTAGATACCATCCCCAAACCAGACGACAATCGAGAGAGACTATTCAAACTCTTGAAGATTTATTAAGACTCTGTGTCCTGAGACTTCAAGGCGATTGGGATAAGTATTTACCATTGGTGGAATTCTCCTACAACAACAGCTTATCGAGCAAGTATAGGTGTGGCTCCATTCAAGCATTATATGGGCGAAAATGTCGTTCTCCAATATGTTGGGATGAGGTGGGTGAAGCAACATTGTTGGGACCCGAAAGTTAAATGCGTATGACTACCGAAAAGATCCAAATGATTCGACAACGTATACAAAAGCGGCTCAAGATCGACAAAAGAGTTATGCGGATCTTCATCGAAAGGGCGTGGAATTTAATGTAGGGGATCATGTATTGTTGTTGAGTTGCTCCAATGGAAGGGAGTTACAAGATTTGGGAAGAGAGGAAAGCTTAATCCACGATTTATTGGTCCATTTCAAATTCTTGACCGAGTAGTAGGAAATGTAGCCTATAGACTTGCGTTACCTCAAGTATGTCTCGTGTTTCATAATGTGTTTCACATATCTCGTACTTCAGTAAATATGTGAAAGACCCGAACCACGTTATTGAGTTAGAACCAGGACGAGATAATAGAAGACTTAACGTGTGAGGAGGTACTATCAAGATCTTGGATAGGAAAGAAGAGCATGTCCTACGCATGAAAGGTCATACCACAAGTTAAAGTTTTGTGGAGGAATCATGCTATATAGGAAATGACACAGGGAATTGGAAAGCGGAAATGAAAGCGAGGTATCCTCACCTTTTGAAACACCAGTCGTCGTCGTCGATTTCGAGGACGAAATTTCATAAGAAGGGAGGTTGTAAGACCGAAATTTTTTAAATAAAAAGGAATTTCCTTTATTTATTATTTTGAAATAGTAAGGGTTGATTTGATTAATGTGGATAGTTAAGGGTTAAATCATAAATATTTCAAAATAAGCAAGTGGTTATAAAATATTCATTGTTGTTTGGGAATATTCGTTTGGTCGTGGAATATTAAATGCTTGTCGAGAATATTAAATGCGGCAGTAGCGACCGTGTGTGGGCCCCATAACGGAAAGCGATTGGATGAAGAAAGCAGCAAATATAAGTTGGTTAAAAATAACGGCGTAGTTATTCTGCATTAAGACCGTTGGAATACCCGGTGGTTTAAAATACGATGTCTGGCGTGGTTGCCGCGATGGCACACGGTATTGCGCATATTGTTGAATTATTGATCCTTACGTAAAAGGCACTACTCAATAATTTTCACATGAATTCTTGCTTCGATATTTTATTTTATTGATTCAATAATTCTTTGCGTTGATATTTTATATTATTGTTGTTCAATAATTGTCACTTTGCACATTATCTCCATTATCGGATCAATAATTCATATTATTTGAATAATATTATTAGATAGCATTATTGGCAATGTCTAGAAAGTTACATCGAGGAGAGGTTTGGTCACCTAATTGCGGCGCCATGAAGGAGAAATCCTTATCTGAAAGCCCCCTTCTCAGGGACTACTGGTTTTATCATAATTGTGATTACGTAATATTATTTGTGAATAATTAATTATTGATTCATATGATAAAGAAATATTTATTTTATGTGGATATAAATGATGGATTTATTTATGTGGTTATAAATGAAGAAATTATTGTTGAGGTGTTTTATCGATATTTTACCGTTTGAGGTATTAAAAATTAAATCGGGAGTTTTGAGATATATTGCGGGGTTATAATTTTTAATCCGACCCAGTTGGATTGTGGTAATTTTTGGGTATGTTATACATACATAAGTTGAGTATATGTCCACAAATTTTGAACCGTTAAAAATGCACGAATGATTTGTTGTGAATTTTAAGAGGTGTCGGATTCAAAATTAGGTTTATAATTGATTTTGGTGGAAAATTCTAGAATTGAGTGGGCCCCACTTGTGGTTGGTGAAGAAATGTGCTGAATTTTATTTCAAATGTGGTGGGTGGCAATAGTAGCGAGTAAAGCCATCGTGTATTAAGTCAAGTCTCGCCTTGGTACGGCTAACATTTTCCTATAAATAGAGGCTAAGTTAGAATTGAAAATCACACCGAAACAAAGTTTTCTCTCTTTCTCTCTATATTGTTGAGCGTATTTTGTGAGTATTTAGATACTTTGAGAGTTCTTTGCTCAATTTCAAGTTTCATTCAAAGATCACTTCCGGCCTTTCCTTCCAAGAAATCTTGATTCTTTGAGGTAAGGGATATTATTTTTTTCGTAATGATATTATTTCTTGATATCATTATCTTTGAAATGTTGATCTGAAGTTTTTATCAAATTTGAAACTTTTTCATGTCGGGGTTACTATTCATGAGTTACTATTCACGAGTTACTATTCATGAGTTCTTATTCACGATTCTTATTCACGAGTACTATTCAGTGAAGCGTGAAAATATTTTTTTTGTGGAATTTCTATCTTTTGGTGTCGGAGTTACTATTTACGTATCTGGCCTTTATTCACGATATCTGACTATTCACGATATGGCACTATTCAATCAAAAATGAAAATTTTTCTTTTTGTCCAAAACATCTATTCTGGATACTAGCTTTGATTGTATCCATGTTTTGATCATTCTTGAATTTTACACCACTATGATTATTTTTGAGGTATTGTTGGACATGGATAAAACAAAGTACGAATCATTAATCCTTAATCCTTGTCATTTTGTTTCACTGGATTCGTTCTTTAAAATATTTTTCATCATCCTCGATCTTAAATGATGATATTATTGAATATCTTTGGCACATGTAGTCTGAAGATGAATGATTTCTGAAGAATATCTTTGGCACGTAGTGTGAAGATGAGCAGTGTTTAAATGAACACGACTAATCGATGAATATCTTTGGCCCAGTAGTGCAAAGATGAGCAGTTGAGATGAACATACGATGGATGATGAATATCTTTGGCTCGTAGTCAAGAAAGATGAATGTTTGATATTGATGATGGATCGTTAAATTCATAGATGAATGTTTGATATTGATTGATGTTACTGAGGATAAAATATTGATGATGGAATTTATTAAATTCATAGATTATAGTAGATTTCATTCTCTACGTAACTCTTCTATGAATTATTATTTCATTCTAAAATATTGATCTGAAACTTGTTGTCTATTGTATTCTATTAAATTTTTCCTGTTTGAAGACTAACGATAATTTGTTGTATATTATCTTAGTCATAATATTCTTCTTGAGCTAGTTGAGCTCACCCTTTTCCTTTTTTGTTCCATTCTTCTCGGGAGGCGAGAATATAAGCGATGCAGTGCCTGTGGAATGAATGAAGGTTTTAGAAAGGGATTGTTTAGTAGTCCTCACCATTTTTGTAAAATAATGTATCAATAAATGTGATGAGGATTTATTTGAGTATAAATATTATGCAGAAGATAATATTTGTATTTAAACTCACGCTTTCTTTGTTGTAATAAAAAGTTGTAGTTGTTTACATACTACGTATCGACAACTCGAATGGGTGATGTATACCTATTTTTTGGGGCGTCATGAGGTAGTTCAACAGTATTAACTGTAAAATTTTCGCCGTTATTTTCAATAAAATATTTTTGTTGTTTTCTCAATCCAACAATAATTCTGTTGTGGGGTCCACCAATGATTGTACCGTCGTACGAATATTTCTTGTTAAAACGAATATTCCTCGACCAATCGAATATTATATAACATGTGACGCCCCCAAAATTAGGTATACATCACCCATCTTGGGTAGTCAGATACATGGTACAGAATTTAAATATAACTTATTAATATAACTGTCGTGTACAATATGACATAAACTGTGAGTTTGAATACAAATATTGTCTACTAGAGATCATACAAACTCAAAAGGAGTCCTCATTACAATTATTATCACACTATTTCACAGAATAGTGAGGACTACTAATGTTATCCTCTGGACCATTACTCCGCTTCTCGACTCGTCCCAAATTATATTCTCATTTCTCAAGAGAACGATGAAAGAAAGAAAGAAGCGAGCTCAACTAGCTCAAGAAGAAATATTATGACTAAGATAATGCAGAATAAATTATCATTAGCCTCTGTGATGTTAAACCGATAAAATATAATGAACATCAAGTTTAACTACAATGAACCAAAGAATCCATTAAAAGAGTCAAGTAGAAAATAAAATCTACTATCTTTTATGATTTAAAAGGTTTTCATCATTTGTTATAAATGAGACTCAAACTTTAATAAATATTCCACATCATCAAATCACCCCACGCACTACTACCAAGAATATTCTTTAAAGATCACGACCACAATTATTCACGCACTTTATGGGCCAAAAAATATTTGTGTATTCATTAATGGTCATGATCATGCCAACAACTCGTCCATCAATGCACTACGGCCACTTTGAGGATTTTTACCTCATCATTTGTAACATTACGGTCGTGATTACAATCAATAGTCTCATCATAATCATACCAAGTCCATTTATGCACTTCAGCCACGTATGACTTTCAACATAATATAAACATGAGGATGATGACAATGATATTCAATAAAACAAGTTCAAGAATTAATTTATCTAGGAACCAATAACATCCAAATCTGTCAACACGATAATCTTTGCTTTGTAGAGTAAAATTCAAGAATCTTTGAGAAGAATATTTCCATGAAAGGATCTTTGGATGAAGCCTTGAAATATCGAGGATATTCCACTAATTTCATGGAGTATATAAGTCAAAGTTTTAACCAACCGGGTATAATAAAGAATGGAATAACAAAAGAAATCACCATGCATGCGATAATCCATGACAGCAAGTTATTCCAATGAATAATAAATAATGGAACCCGGTCCCACAGAAAAACGCATGCAGACGAGATATTCCAATAGAATAATAAAGAATGGAACCAGTCCCACAGAAAACACATGCAGCATGGATGTTCCAATGTAATAATAATAAAGATGGAACCCGGTCCCCTGTAAAACACACGCATGCGGATGTTCCAATAGAATAATTGAAGAATGTCACCAAGTATAGGGTAAACCACGTATATAGGTTATTCCAAAAGAATAATAAGCGATGGAATAACAACAGCTTCTCTTCGTGAATAAGAAAGAATAACACCCCCTTACTTTTGGTAGAGATTGAATCTGCAATAGTGTAGTAACAAAATACTCTTCTTCTTTTTCTCTTATTCTCTATACTTTCTCTCTATAGCTTGAATGAATTAGTGAAAATAATGAAGCACTAGCCCTCTATTTATAGAAGATTTCTACTAAAGACCGCCACGTGAAAAAGCGCAAGTGGCTTGACGACCGTGATGTGAAAAGAAAAGTGGTTTGATTCCTATAATGTGAAACGACAAGTGGTTCGGCGCTTTGTAATGTGTGAAACGACAAGTGGTTCGACGCCTTTAGGTAAAGGTAATTACTATTGACGAAGGTAATTACTATTCACATGGTAATTACTATCGACGAATAGACTCTTAGATGATGACATATGGGCCCCCATAAAATAATCAAACTTACCACAAACGTCTCATAACAGACTCTTTATATACATCAAGGATTGAATAAATATTACCACAAATCATTTTATTTTTAATCAACACATATTTAATCTTTCAACAATTATTAATCATTTATAACTTGTCGTCTCAATTATTGATTTAATCTATAACATATTATACGAGATGATCTTGTGACAATAATTGAATCAATAATATAAGAGATATGATCGCAAAGAATTATCAGTAGAATAATTGAAAGCGTAGTTGAGTGACTTCTCACCCAAGCATCAATAATCAATATCGTGTCTTCTTATCTATACAACTACGTATTCATCGTACTTTTTTACTACCGGTAGTTCAACGGCTTTAATCTGTGAATACTTCTCTAGTTATTTTTATAGAGATAATTTTGTCGCTTTTAACTACGACAATACTTGATTAATGAGGTCCACTTAATGATTGGTAAATTGTCGTATTTAATATTCCCCGACAAAAAGAATATTCTCCACCAAACGAATATTTTATAACAACTTTACTTACTTTAAAAAATTTATAAATATTACCCACAACTATAACATTATATCAAATTTATTCCATAATATTCAAAAATAATATTTATAGAAAATTCATCTTTATTTATAAAAGTTGGGGTCTTACATAACAACTTGCGTACTTTGCAAAATTTATAAATATTACCTACAACTATAACATTATATCAAATTTATTCTATAATATTCAAAAATAATATCTATAGAAAATTCATTTTTATTCATAAAAGTTGGGGTCTTACGGCCCCCTCGGCCGCCCGCCTCCCGCCTAATGCTTTTTAGAACATTAATCTTTATTATTCCTCAATATTTATTAAGTTCGTGTCTGCAATAACAGAGAATATAAAATTATTCATTCCAACTATAATAAAATAAATTATTTCATTCCGTATTCCATGCCTTCTATTTAAACTTAGCATAAACCCTTTGAAACTCATGCTACACGTCATACTATGCTACCGCACCAAACACTACTAATCGAACAACCCATGGCCTAAAAGTTGTTCCCTTTTTGTTGTGGGTGGGCCAGCTTTGGCAAGGACCGCACGTTTGTAAAACAAGTAGCTTTCCACCAAATTTCCAAGTCCCCACCCATTAAGAGGGGGTGCTGGGGCACCACGATCAACAACTGGACCTCATTAAGCATTAAGCCACATTTTGGTCCACGGCCACCTGCAGTGGAGTAGACCCACCGGCCACCACCAGCCATGCAGACCTTCCTGCCCCTTCAGGTAGCTTGACTATAACAAATGTTGCGGGCCCTCCTGTGTAACTTTACATAATTATATTTTAACAAGTTAAATCGTTAGTTATACACATGTGAATAGTAAATGAGATTCATATAAAATAAGTTCTTATAAAATTAACATATTTATTTGTAAAAATATCAATTTTATATACTTTCATATATATATATATATATATATATTTTTTTTTTTTTTATTCTGTGTGTAGAATTTGACGACGAATATTTTGAAATTTATCGCGACGGATGAGCAATCGTATAATTCCGAATATAAATATGTGATGGGTGAAGGCTAAATTTCAAAAATTTGTCATCATAGCTGATTATGTAATACACAGATGTGTACATGTATTTTTCCATACATATATATATATATATATATATATATATATATGAAAGTGATCAATTTTATTGATATAGTATTTACCTAATACTTTTTTGTTTTTAGAACTTATCTATCTTGAGAAAGTGGAAAAGTCCACCCAACATGGTAGGAAAAAAACAAAAAAATCTTTCATTTTAAAACACAAACAGCCCCCACCATGGCTTCATTGGAGGCATCATTGAAGCTTAACTTTGAACCAAACAACCAAGCACAAGAAAATGGGACCTACCTACCTCGTGTCCATCATCTTATGGGCCCATTCCTCACTAGCAACCGTTAGATGCTCTCATCATCATCATGTAATTATGTACGTATTAGAATCTTGATTTATTAGGTCTCTCTATTTCTTTTACATTTTCTTTACTGAGTGAGTAATCCAAGATAATTAAACCACTAGTTTTTCTCTAGGGTTCATCAAACTTTTTCTATCTCACTCTCCCCCTCCCTTATAACTTATCCAATTGGGGTGTTTGTTCAAGCATATATGGCTTCAATTCAAAACCAAGATGAAGATTCAAGAACCCTCAACAAAGCGCCACCCCAAAAACCACCACCTACGGCGGCGCAACCACTTCTTATCGTGCCACCAACCGAATTCTCGATCCTAGCACCAAAGGATGAGCCAGACATGGACAACAGGATGCCAACCGCAGCGGATGTGCTAACACCAACTCATCCGCCAAAGAGGGCTTCAACAAAAGACCGCCACACAAAAGTGGAAGGTCGTGGGCGGCGTATACGGATGCCAGCCACATGCGCCGCCCGCATCTTCCAACTAACTCGAGAACTAGGCCATAAGTCAGATGGCGAAACTATCCGATGGCTACTCGAGCAAGCTGAGCCGGCTATTATAGCAGCCACGGGAACAGGAACTGTCCCCGCAATCGCCATGTCAGTCAACGGAGCTCTCAAAATCCCCACCACTTGTCCCGCCACAGACGCTGATGCCGCCAGAAAGCGCAAGCGTCCGGCAAACAGCGAATTTGTCGACATAGAATCAAATAAGTCAACAGTTTTAGCTCCACTAATGAAATCAGCAACAACAACAATTCCAGCACAAGCATTAGTACCCATGTGGGCAGTTCCATCAAATTCGGCATCGGCATTTTGGATGATCAATCCACCAAATCAACCTCAACTATGGGCATTTCAAGCCACGGCCGCGCCACTAGTGAACGTTTCGGCACGGCCCATATCGTCTTTCGTGGCCTCCATGCAACCTGCTGTGAGTATAGCGGCAGCAAAACCTCCATTGGGAGATAAAGGTGAGATTAGAAACTCAAATTCTTCACCAAGTTCATCAAGTACTGCTACAACAAAAACAACACAGTTATTATTGAGAGATTTTAGTTTGGAGATTTGTGATAAGAAAGAGCTTCCGAATAAGTCTAGTAGGTAGGTGATTTCAGTCATGTAATTTAATTTGGTATCATTTTATTTATTATTTGACTAACAAGATTGTGTCAAAAAATTTTATGAATTTAGTATAATTTGCAAATTATATGATGGATAATTAAATGTCCAAATTATTTATTGTTCAAATTAATAATTAATATTCAATAAAAATTCATCTCTAAGGTGAGTAATTTTGTTGAGTTTAGTTATCTTTGACAACTTATTAAATTAGAAATCAAATCATAGTATTTGGTTACCATGATATGCTATAAATAAATAGAAAAAGAAATAATAATTTGATTTTTTTTAAAAAAAAATTGTTAATAAGATTTGATGGCTAGACTTCATTTAAACTTGAATGATTTCACATGCATGTTCTGTTCAAAAAGCTGAAGAAGCAAATTTTTGGTTTTATTTTTGTTATTTGGCAGTGAATTTTGCTCCACATTTTCTGTTAAATTAAAATATCTATAATTACAAAAAATAATAATAAATATTAGTCTTAAAATTTATACACAAATTTAAGAGAGAATGATATTATTATGTACTAATACTTTCATTATTTTTTTTTTGCTAAGTTCTTCTTTTTTCTTCCATTGCTTAATTCTAAGTATCACATGATAGGAAAGCAGCAAGGAGGAGGGGTAATAATTTGACAAGATCTTATATATATATATATATATATATATATAGAGAGAGAGAGAGAGAGAGAGAGAGAGAGAGAGAGAGAGAGAGATGATAAAAGAAAATTAAAAAAAAAACTAATCAAAATAAGGATGAAATTTAGTTGGTGTAAAAGATTTTAAAATTTATAACCAACTAATTTTATTCAAATACTAGAACATAACTAGGTTTAGTAATATAATATAATAAATTATATTACTAAAATTCTATAGACTTTTAGTAATATGATATAATAATAGAAATTCTAAAAATATTTTTTTTCCTTGTGGGAGAAAGCTAGATCCTAATTTTTGTGTAAATAATTTTTCTCTCTTATTTCCTAACAAATTTTAATTAATATTATTAATATCATAAAATTAAATAAATAAAAGTTGCCTTCAATTGAGTAACGCTACTAATCAAATAAAGTTAAGCAACTAGATGTTTAGTTATTTATCAAGTGAGGATAATTTAAACATAAGAACTAAATCTTATAGTTAATTTACCGTACGTAGGATTGATTTAGTTAAAAATAAAACCCACTTATAAAAATATCAAATGTTATAATGATAACTGATAATACTCAATCTACATAAAAATATAAATAGAATAAGGTGTTGTTTGTTTACATCTTATTACTTAAATTAATAATCTCTTATTCGCCAAGGCGTAATAACGTCATTTGTTTATTTTTTTTATTTACTCGAACGCTTCTTACTCAAGTAAGAATGAAAAATGAAATCTTAATAATTAAGAGTCACTCTTAATGAATTTTTTTTGATAATTTTTTATATAAATATATTCAACAATATTATGCACTCATTTTATTAAATTAAATATTTAAAATTATAAAATAAAATTTACCCTTTAAAATGATAAAATAGTATTATTAAGAGACAACTTACTTTTTAGTTATCAAATAATTTTTTAAATTCAGACCTCATAACCATTTAAATTATCTAATATATTAAGACATTATAATCATTCAAATCTTAATTCTCAGATTTATCAAACACAACCGAACTTACCAAGTAACTACCAAATTACAAAAATAAAATAATAAAAAAATGTATAAGTAAAAGTAAAAAATAGGAATAAAGACATTTACCAAACCAACCTTTATGTTGGTTCTAAGAAACCCCTGAGCTTTAAGGTTTCCAACTTTCTACCTTGTGGGACCACGTGTGCACGTGGAATGCAATGGAAAGAAGTGCACGTGTTTCGTGGGGGCCACATTTGGGGATAAGGTGAGAGAGGTGGTGGAGGGCGGGGGAGAGTTTGTTGAGGGTGGGGCCCCGAGAGTTGTTGGAGGGCCCACAAAAAGTTGTGGGTGAAAGGCAGCAAAAAGGGATGTACCGTGGACCGTGCTCAAAGAAAGATGGCCACGGGACCACGCACGTAAATCTATCTACTAGCATCTTAATGGTGGGGAGCGGGTCCCAAGGCGATAATAAAGATGGGACCTACTTTTGAACCGCTTAATAAGGCGGCTGATTGGTGCTCCCCACTTTCCTATGTGGGTTGGCTGAATCACTGGTGTGATTTGATTAGATTAGTGAATAGTGAGTGATTTATTTTAATTCATTAAGTTAATTTTATACTCACTCCGTCCCAAGATAAGATAGATAAAAGTCTTTGTTAATTTTTTACGTATATTAAGAAGAATAATAAAATAACAAAATTATTTATAATAATATCATTAATTATTTTTAATGTAGATAAAAAAATGACTTTCTAGCTATTTAATTTAAAATATTGTCTTTCCATACTTATTAAATATGGAGAGATAATTAGAATAAGAAAAGTATGAGATGTTTAAATACTACGAATATAATAGAAAAAGATATGTAAAAATTTGGTTATTAAAGGAAAGTGGGTAATAAAAACTTTTATCATGGGACAGAGGGAGTAATAAATTGATTAAACTTCTGGTCTGCATGTCGACACTGTACAACGTGGATTTATTTGGTGGACCTCGTATTTTGCCACATTTAGTTTTTTTTTTTTAACCTAATTTTATTTGAAAAATAATTTATACATACATTATTTTTATGTTGTATGAATTGCGACTAATGTGAAACTGTAATCGATAATATAAAATAATAATATATAAGATTATAGCCCAATAGGCTCATCAATAAGTTTATTTTTGTTCCATAGAATGTCTCAGCCCAGTTCCCATGTTCACAGCGCTTTCTTCCTGTCATATAGCTAGGCCCGCAATTCGTAATCCATAGACTTGGTGATCACTATATATTATTCGTAAGTGGGATTTCTGTACTAACACTAAACGATAAATCGAAAAGTATGAATATATATTTACAATCTAACTTTAACAAAAACAATTACAAAAAAACACTTGATTAGTATTTTTTGAACGTATTTAATAATTACACAATATTATTTAATTTTTTATAATTATCTTTGTTTTACAAAAAAAATATTTACCAATTTATAAATATTAAAATTATAATTTTGTTCTATATTTATAGTAAAAATAATAAATTGTTACTTATAGTTTTAACCCGCATTTCGAACTTATGACGAGTTTTTGGAGTTGCTCACGTCATCGCTATTGCAGCACATGTGTCGCTCAGGATATAAGGGACATGATGACTTGACCCTCCGGCATAAGCTCCTGGATGAAATTATTATTAAATTTGAGTATATATTTTTGGCATTTATTCCTCATATGAAACAATAAATTTTAAAATAATTATTTATTTATTTATTATTATTATTATTATTTTATCGAGGGAGTATTAACTTAAAATCCTTTTAAGAAATCTTGGGACAGTCTAAGAGGATGTTCGGGAACAACTTATTAGTTTGTCAAAACCACGTATAAGTTGGTTTTACTGTTAAGGTGTACCGGAAAAACTTATTTTTTGATTTATAAGTCAATTTTCATAAATAACAAATTTAACTTATGAAAAAGTCATTTTATGTAAGCAACTTGACCAAATGTAATGACGAATTTACCCTCCATTATTCTTTAATGCTCTGTTTCTGAGTTTTAAAATAGACAAAAAAGAAAAGAAATAGACAGAAAAATTAAGTTTTCTTTCTAATTCTTATGTTTCTGAGTTTTTTAATAAACGGAGAATAAAAAAAATGAATAAAAAACTTGGTCTCCGTCCAAAATTGGCCTGATTTGAATGGAAAAAAAATTAAAATAAGTAATATTTTTATAATTCTCATATTATCCTCAATTTTTAATATAATAAATTTTAAATTATAATTCATGTCCACAATTTTAAAATTTTATTTTTTTCTATTAAAAATTCAAAAACAAAAAAACTTCAAAGTTTTCTATTTTTGTATTTTCTGTTAAGTTTTTTATTTTTTATTTTTTATTTTTTGTTCAAAACTCAAAAACCATCCTAACGTACAAACGACTCTTTCCAGGTTTGCAATACTCTCCCTCTGCACTGCGCTCGATCTCTACTCTCTCTCTGTACTCAATCTCTGCTCTCTCGGTAAAAATCATTGCTCGCTGATTTAAGTTTTATGTCTTTAATCCCAAGCTTGTTAAAATTGGTGGGACAAGAATTGTGTTCGTTAGGATTTGTTGAACTGTTTATTTGTGGTTTATTGCAAAAACCACAATCTTTTTGTTAGTTCCTATCTTAAGTTTACATTTGAATTTTGTTGTGATTTATCTGAAATTATTGTATGCATTAGGGGGTGAGTTGGGGGAATTTTTGAAATTATTGTATGCATTTGTTTGTTTGTTTGTTGTTGTTGTTATTAATTGGGGAAATTTATCTGTTTTAATTTAGTTTCTACACGGTGCTCTTCTTAAACGATCGGAAACGGTACCTTCTACAGAATCTCTCTATATCTTTGAAGTTAGGTGGGTTTCCAATTATTAAATTACTGTAAAGTTTTTGCCTTTTATACATATAATTGGTTTTTGTTTTGATAATTTTTTCCCCTAGATTATGCATAGTGGATGGTTATGAATTGGTCGTTTAGCTTTTGGTGAATGGTGTAATTACATGCCCTAGCTGAAGGGGAATTACTATCCCCTTTTAATTAATACTATCAATTGAATTAAGTTTTCTTCAATTTATACTGAATTCTGGCGTTAAAGATGTTATTTACCTTTAGATTCATAATATATTAGGCATTTGGGATGGGGCAGTTTTTCTCATAAAAAATATAGTATAATGGAAAGTGCTAGAGAGCGCAGAGCCATATAGCTGTTGTATAAACACTTGAACAGAAAAAAAATCAGAAACAGGCTAATAAAAAATCCCAACATAAAGGGAATCTAGCAAAACACTCTATCCCGGTATATTCTCCTAAGAGCATTAAGAAGCAAAAACTTATCCTGGTGCAAATTCCTCAGTAAACAGTATAAATAGCAAAGAACTCAATGGCCAAACTTTATTCATCCAAAAGAAATCTTACAAAGCATCAAGGAACGAACTCTACATTGATTCTTCGATTCCCTCCATATAAATCACATAAGGGGTATTTTTAGGGGGCCAGTAGTTGAGATATAATATGGATTGGAGGAAATCCTTCATTAAGGATTCGTTATTTCTATCTTTTTCTTTTACTGAGGAAATGAAATGAGAGGTGGGTGATCTTAGACCCAACAACAGGGAAGAACGACATGGAAGATGGAATACAAGTAAGATGATGTGCATCATTTTAAGAAACTTGTTTATATCCAATCAGACAATACAAAATATTGATAGTGTGCTGCTATGGTTGTTAGGTTTCAAAACTCTTCCGCTAAAATTTTTATAGTTGTTTATCTTGTTATTGGGCTGCTGTGGTTTTTAATTTAAATCCCCTTTATTGTACTCTCTTTGTTTCTTTTAACTTTCCGTATGCATTTTTACCAGAATGAAGTTGTTCGGGCAATTGAGATAAGAGGATTGTAACCTCTTTGGGTCCAACATATAGGGTTGAGAAAAAAAGCAGATAAAACCGAATAACCGAATCGAAACGATTTTTTTAACCGAATTATTTCGGTTTTTCGGTTGTTTGGGAATATTCGGTTATAACCTTTTACGTTTCGGTTTTCGGTTTTCGGTTTTGGATATGAAAATTAGATTATTTGGGTAACTGATTAACCGAATTAGAAACTTAAAAAAATAAAATACCATTTTTTTATTAGAATTTAATAGACTTTGTCATATAGATTATGTATTTATGTATTGTTAATTTAAAGTTATTAAACTAGTTTATGAATTATTATGATTGCGGATTGTGATTAAATATTTTTTGGAAACTTTAATGTGAAATTTGTGAAATTTTTTGTTTTGTAAAATTAAGTTCATATTTCAGTTATTAACCGAATAATCGAATAGTATAATTCGGTTATTCGGGTTTCGGTTAGTACATATTTCAAATACTTGTTCGGATAGTGAAATTGTATGAAATTCGGTATTCAGTTATAACCGATTAGACAATTCAGTTCGGTTATAACTAAATACTCATCCCTACCAACATACATCATACATAAAACTTGGGCAAATAATGATTGAACTTTAAAGCTTTGTGATTAGGTAATAGCAATTTTCAAATATATAATTACCTGGCATAGGTATTGTGTCCAATTTTATTTTGTACAAACTGTTTATTTGCATTTTCATTTTAAAAAACTAATGTTGTACTCTGTCTCTGTAAAACTTATCCAATTGCTATATGTTTCTTGAAGTTTTGTTCTTACTTTGGACATAAAATAGTTGCAACTCTTTGTAAGAAGAGGATTTGTAAGACATAAAATGTTTTGGGAGGTCAGTGCAGGTGTTCAAGAGTTTGTACTAAGTATATGCTAACTTTGTTCAATGTACTATTGGAGGTTTTTCTTATTATGCATATGGCTTAATAGACTTTGTCATATAGATTATGTACTTATGTATCGTTAATTTGAAGTTATTAAACTAGTTTATGAATTATTATGATTGCGGATTGTGATTAAATATTGTTTGGAAACTTTAATGTGAAATTTGTGAAATATTTTGTTTTGTAAAATTAAGTTCATATTTCAGTTATTAACCGAATAATCGAATAGTATAATTCGGTTATTCGGGTTTCGGTTAGTACATATTTCAGATACTTGTTCGGATAGTAAAATTGTATGAAATTCGGTATTCAGTTATAACCGATTAGACAATTCAGTTCGGTTATAACTGAATACTCACCCCTACCAACATACATCATACATAAAACTTGGGCAAATAATGATTGAACTTTAAAGCTTTGTGATTAGGTAATAGCAATTTTCAAATATATAATTACCTGGCATAGGTATTGTGTCCAATTTTATTTTGTACAGACTGTTTATTTGCATTTTCATTTTAAAAAACTAATGTTGTACTGTGTCTGTAAAACTTATCCAGTTGCTATATGTTTCTTGAAGTTTTCTTCTTACTTTGGACATAAAATAGTTGCAACTCGTTGTAAGAAGAGGATTTGTAAGACATAAAATGGAGGTCAGTGCAGGTGTTCAAGAGTTTGTACTAAGTATACGCTAACTTTGTTCAATGTACTATTGGAGGTTTTTCTTATTATGCATATGGCCAGTTGATTTTCAAAACTTCTTTTTGATTCTTGTTCTTGCAAGCAGATTCTTTCGATACTTCAATTAGTAATGGTTTAATTATGGTGATGACAATGTTGTATACTAGGGTGAATCTACTTCAGTTAGTAATGGTTTAATTATGCAAGCAATGAGAGATAATATTGCTTTAAGAATCTCTAACTTGGAATAAGATTGTAGTTGATATGTTTAGAAAAATTGTTTAATGTTTTATTTAATGAAAAAATGGTGATTGTTATGATATGATATTGAATCAATGTTTTAGTAATTTTTACATTTTATTTTAACTTATAAGTCATTATCAGCCGAACACCTTCAAAACTTGTTTTAACTTAATTTCTGACTTTTAAGTTAAACTGGTGTCGAATGCTTTTACTTATAAGTCACAGCTTAAAATTGTCAACTCCCAACTCTTTGCACACAATATATATTCTGGAGAATACTTTTCTTATTAAATTCAAGAACTAATTGGTGGCTTTTATAAGCCTTACAAGAGAATGAAAAACAAATAACAACCACATATAGCACTAACTAAAAAACGTGGAGATAGCTAAGGAAATATTCAAACCTAAACTACCCTAAACAATAGGGATTATTCAAACATAATTGACTAAGCAATAACCAGCGAACAAACAGATCCTAACAAAGCCTCCCCTAAACTGAATGCTCCTTGCATTTCAGTTTAATTTTGGCATCACACATATTCCCAGTTTCTCACGAAGTTTCTCAAAGGACTCTAGCTTCAGTGGCTTTGTCATGATATCAACAACTTGAGCTTGAGAACTACAATGAACTAGCTTGACAGTTCCTTCTCTTGTGAGATCTCGCAGGAAATGAAACCGTACATCTATATGTTTGCTCCTTTCATGCAACACTGGATTCTTTGATAGCTTTATGGCCGAGCTATTGTCACAATGTATAATTGTACCCTCTTTCTGAACATGACTGAGTTCCTCTAGAATTCTACGCATCCATATAGCTTGACAAGCACAAGCTGCTGTAGAAATAAATTTCCTCTGTGGTTGATAAGGTGACAACCGGCTGCCTTTTGGAAGACCACGAAACTGCACCATTGCTAAGCATGAAGGCATATCCCGACGTGCATCTACGATCATCCAACTCTCCGGCATAATCACTTTATTCTTCAAGCTTCTCACTCCCATTCCTCTTGTACTTAACTCCAAAGTTCACAGTCCTTTTGATGTATCGAAACACCCTTTTTACCACCTGCATAGGTTGCTCCGTAGGCCTGCTCATAAACCTACTCACCAAACTAATCACATACATAAGATCGGGGCCAAATACATTAAGCATCCCACCATTTGTTTGTATAGGCATGCATCTGCTTTTTCCCCTAGATCATCTTTGACCAACTTGACTCTAGGAACAATGGGATTTCTAACTGTGTTGCAATTTTCCATCTTGAACCTCTCCAAAATCTCCTTTGCATATTTCCTTTGACACATAAATATCCCATCCCTATCTTGAATCACTTCAACTCCAAGGAAGTAACACATCTCTCCCAAATCAGTCATATCAAACTCAAGCTTCATGGATCTTTTAAAATCTTCGAACATACTCTTGTCATTCCCAGTAAAAATTAAATCATCAACATACAAACTTACAATAAGAACATTACCTCCTTCACCAGCCTTCAATATGGGCATCTCTCAAACCCTGCTTTGAAGAAGTAGGATTCGATGCGACTGTACCATGCACGGGGAGCCTGCTTGAGGCCATACAAGGCCTTTTTCAGCTTGTATACCTTCTTCTCACAACCTTTCTTCACATACCCTTGGGGTTGATCCACATAAACTAATTCTTCAAGTTCCCCATGCAGAAATGCACTCTTTACGTCAAGTTGATACACTTTCCATCCCTTTTGTGCAGCAAGAGCAAGCACCATTTGAATGGTGTCCCATCTTGCCACCGGAGCAAAGACTTCGGTGTAATCTACTCCGTACTCTTGAGCATATCCCTTTGCAACGAGACGGGCCTTGCACTTGTCTATGTCACCATTCTCGTTCAACTTCGTCTTGAAAATCCATTTGACTCCGATTGTTTTGGCTCCATCCGGTAGATCACACAACTCGCAAGTGCCATTCTTCTCAATTGACTGAATTTCTTGATCCATTGCTGCTCTCCACTTGGTTTCTCTGCAAGCTTCTTCGAAATTTGTTGGATCTGCTGCAAACATCACCATGTTATGCAGTTCTTTCTTTGATAACCCATCTCCACTTACATAATCTCTCAAGTAGGGTGGAGCCCTTCTTGTTCTTCTTACCTATCGGATTTCTTCTTCTGTTGATTCACTTGAGGAAGAGTCACTTCCACTATTATCTTCGTTACTGTTTTCTTCTTCTTCGACACCTTGATCTTTCTCATTTACTTCTTCATCCTCATTCCACTTCAACACATCTAATTTCACAGCCTTTGCATCTCTGCCCCAATTCCAGCTTTCGTCCTCTTCAAAAATCACATCCCTGCTAACAATGATACGCTTTCCCACTGGATCATACATCCGGTATGCCTTAGATTCCTCACTTACCCCAAACAGCACACACTTGAGACTTTTATCATCAAGTTTCTTCCTCTTTACTTCAGGGATATGTGTGTGTGCAACGCAACCAAAAACCCTTAAGTGGTGCACTGTCGGTTTCACTCCACTCCATGCCTCTTCGAGGGTAACATATTTTACGGCCAATGTTGGACTTCGATTGAGAATGTGGATCGCCCAATGATCGCTTCGCCGAGGAACCTCTTTTCCAGTTAGCATACTCCGAACCATGTTCATGATGGTCTGGTTCTTTCTTTCCGCCACCCCGTTTTGTTGTGGGGTGAACGCTGCAGTCAATTGCCTACGAATGCCATTAGTACCACAAAAATCTTTGAACTCTTGGGAATTATACTCACCACCCCTATCCGTTCGTAAGCATGGAATGTATGAACCAGTCTCTTTTTCAACTAGAGTTTTAAAATTCTTGAATGTAGCAAAGGCTTGTGACTTCTCGGCTAAGAAATAAACCCAACACTTTCTACTGAAATCATCTATGAAAGTAATGATGTACCTTTTCATGCTGCTGGACTTTGGTGTAATTGGACCACATATGTCTGAATGAATGAGTTGGAGCTGATGAGATACCCGCCACATGCTTCTCTTAGGTATAGATTCTCTTCGTTGTTTCCCGGTCACACAGTCTCGGCACAATTTGCTTGGTGTCTTGATTTCTGGCAACCCTTTTACCATCTTCCCAAACTGCAATGTTCTCAATCCCTTAAAGCTAAGATGTCCATATCGGCAATGCCATAGCTGAGTAGTATCTTCGGTGGCAGTCTTAAAACATGCAGAAGCTCTAGGCAACACATTTGCAATGAGCACAAACATTCTATTAGCACTCATAGTTGTTTGTATGATCAAACCCTTTCGAGGGTGATAGACTCTGTATGTTCCATTTTGAATTAATATTGTCACTCCTCTATCTTGTAATTGCCCAATGCTGAGCTGGTTATTCTTCAACTCCGGAATGAAATACACGTTGCTGATCACATGTGTAACTCCATTTATTTGTAGCCTGATGTTACCTTTCCCCATCACAGCCATCTTGGAGTTGTTGCCAAGCTTCACGTACTGCCTATACTCTTCATCTAGATCACTGAACCACTGCTTGTCTCCGCTCATATGGTTACTACATCCGGAATCCAAGAACCAAACCTGCTCTCTTTTGGCATCGTTCATCTCAACATGTGACAGAAGCAACAGTTCTTCGGTCTCGTCTAGCTCTGCGTAGTTTGCATTCTTTCCCCAATCAGGTTCAGTCTTGTCTAGCTCTGCGTAGTTTGCATTCTTTTCCCAATCAGGACACTCATTTCTGAAGTGCTCAGATTTATGACATTTGTAACATTCCACCAATACTTTATTGAACGATCCTCTTCCTCGACCCCTTCCTCTGCCTCTGAAACATCCTCGACCTCGGCTTCTTGTACTATATCTGTTATCATCTCTTTCCCAAGCCTTCTCATCGAATGTCACCTTCAATACTTGTTCTTCTCCTCCTGTGTGATTTCGCATTCTCTGCTCATGAACAAGAAGGCTGCTCTGAAGTTCATCAATTGTCATAGTGTTGAGGTTATTGGATTCTTCAATTGCAGCCACAACATAATCAAATTTTCCTGTCATGGACCTCAGTATTTTCTCCACAATCACCAGCTGCTCCATTAGTTCTCCACGTGCCTTCATTTTGTTGGCAATGGCCAAGGTCCGAGAGAAGTAAACGTCTACTGTCTCTCTCTTTCATCCCAAGTACTTCGAACTTTCTCCTAAGAGCTTGCAATTGAGCCCTTCTCACCTTCGTGGACCCTTGATACTTTTGTCTCATCGAGTCCCATATGTCTTTGGCTGTGTCTCGATTGAGAATCGTCTCCATAATGTTTCTATCAATAGACTAGAAGAGGTAGTTTTTCACCTTGAGATCTTTCAGCCTTGCCTCTTTGATACCCTTGCGTTGTGCTTCTGTAAGTTGAGTTCCCTCAACTATAGTGGGAATTCCTTCTGCAACTAAACTCCAATACTCCTTTGATCGCAAGAGATTTTCCATCAACATAGACCAATGGTCATAGAAACCATCAAATCTAGGTATAGCAGGTTGGGAGAAATTGTTGCTCTCTGCCGCCATCGGTTGACTCTCTCAATAATCCTGAGTGTTTCTCTCACACTCTACCTCTCTGTTTTACTCTGCTCAACCTGAAGCCCAAAAAATATCAGGCCCTTTATGAGAGGCTCTGATACCAATATTGTCAACTCCCAACTCTTTACACACAATATATATTCTGGAGAATAGTTTTCTTATTCAATTCAAGAACTAATTGGTGGCTTTTATAAGCCTTACAAGAGAATGAAAAACAAATAACAACCACGTATAGCACTAACTAAAAAACGTGGAGATAGCTAAGGAAATATTAAAACCTAAACTACCCTAAACAATAGGGATTATTCAAACATAATTGACTAAGCAATAAGCAATAACCAGCGAACAAACAGATCCTAACAAAAATGACTTATAAGTCAACTTAAATTTTAACTTTAAGTCATTTTAAAAGAAGTCGTTACCGAACGGGGTCTAAAGGGAACTACATTTCGGGACAGGGGATTTACCAACACATAAACCGACCAATAGTCTACCATTCTCTCTTCACGAAGCTTTCTTCTCACTCTATGGTGTTTTTCTCTCTATAATCTTCAAGGTCTTCTCTTTTTCGTATTTCTCTGTATACTTTATTTGTCTAACCTAAGCTGCTTATCAATATTTCTGTTGGGTTACTTTGAAATTATGTCCTTTAACTGTACTTGTTTTTGCTCATAGTTGATAAACCATGTCTTCAATTTAGTTCTGCTTGCTCAAATTTTTGGATTTGTAAACACCTAAACAAGCATCATTATCAATACTTTACTTGAAGGCTAACAAATTACACTAGTCCTCTCTTTGTTCTTAGTTGCTCGATAGATGTTCAATAAAATTACTCAACCACACCAAAGTCAACTTAAATTTTAACTTCAAGTCATTTTAAAATAAGTCGTTGCCAAACGGGGTCTAAAGGGAACTACATTTCGGGACAGGGGATTTACCAACACATGAACCGATCAGTAGCCTACCATTCTCTCTTCGCGAAGCTTTTCTTCTCACTCTTTGGTGTTTTTCTCTCTCTATATTCTTCAAGGTCCTCTCTTTTCCGTATTTCTCTGTATACTTTATTTGTATAACCTAAGTTGCTTATCAATATCTCTATTGGATTACTTTGAAATCGACAAACTATGTCCTTTAACTGTACTTGTTTTTGCTCGTAGTTGATAAACCGTGTCTTCAATTTAGTTCTGTTTGCTCAAATTTATGGATTTGTAAACACCTAAACAAGCATCATTATCAATACTTTACTTGAAGGCTAACAAATTACACTAGTCCTCTCTTTGTTCTTAGTTCCCCGATAGATGTTCAATAAAATTACTCAACCACACCGAAGTATATTAAAGAACTTGTATTTATATACGCCCTCTATCCCACATTTAGAATCCTCCGTCCATTTTTGGTTTTCCCAATATGAGGGCCTGTATAATCTAAAAAGTAGAATAAAAATGACATAAGGGTTCAAAATTTATCTTCCTTTTGTAATAGAAAATATCAATAATATTATTTAAATTGAGTTAGGATGTTAAATTGTAAATTGACATCCCCCTTTGAAATTGCAGGAGTTTTCTACACTCTATTTTCTCCTCAGGGATATAGAGTATATAAGAGAATGTTGTGTTTTTGCTTAGTCTTTGATTTGGCTATATGCTGGAGTTTGTGTAGCTTTTGGTAGTACTAGTTTTACGTAAATGTTATGCTAAACGCTCGCATTTTTTATTTTATTATTTTATTTTTAAAATAAAATAAATTTGGGCTAAGCTTCAATTTTGTTTAGCATTTAATTTGGTTAAGTTTTGAGACTTGACTTGTGAAGTTCCTGAAGGCAATAGTTCTATTGATGATTTGAGAATTTAGTGTGCTTCTCTTTGAGCTTTGCGCTTCCCATGTAGAAAGCTCATTCAATCACTTGTAAAAGATATCATTCAGTGTCTGGATGAGTTATGCAGTATGTTTTACAGTTTTAAATATTTGATATAGTTTTAAGTGAATACTTATTAAATGAAGTAGATACAAGTGAAGTAAAGAAGCCTACTTATGATTTTGTAAGGTTGTTATTTGTCTTACTTTCCTCTGAATTATGTGTATTCGAATAATTAGATCATAATATTTTAACTTACAGTTTTGAATTTACATATTTTAAGTTATCTTTATATGTTTGTACTCAAGTTTTGTACAAGTATAATGTATTTGGTTTTTTATTATTTTCTTGTTTAGCTAGTGGTTTCAAGAATCCAGATCCTGGCTGTTTAATTAAGATCAACTGTGTCTGAATAATTTGATAATATATACAATTGATCACTTTGCATCTTCCTCTGTAGGATCTATGTGACTTATTGAGTTCCTGGCATAAGAAGTGATCCTAAACGACCGCTGGTGTAATAGCATTCTTTCTTTACATTTCATCTTTAATTTTTACTCCCTGCCATGAGTGATGCTGTATCATTGGAATCCTCCGTACCACAAATTATACTCCAGCCTTTGCTTATTGCTTCAAACTCGTCTACCCTAGACAAAGCCTTGGAACGGCTTATAGAAATTGCTAGAGCAACTGATGGTCGCTCAGACCTTGCTTCCAGGAACATCCTGACAACAGTCCTTCAGCTCTGTCAATCTATCTCCTACACTTCTTGTCGTCACCTTCTTTTATTGTCTCTAAAGCTCCTCAGAAACCTATGTGCAGGAGAAATAATTAATCAAAACTCATTTATTGAACAAAATGGAGTTGGAATTGTTTCTGCTATCTTCAATTCTGTCAAACTGGGTTCTACTTCGGAGTTTGAAATAGTAAGAATTGGGTTGCAAGTTCTCGGAAATGTCTCATTGGCTGGAGATGAACACCAGCGTGCAGTTTGGCATCATTTATTTACACTTGACTTTGTCGAGCTCGCAAGAGTCCGAAGCAGAGGGACATGTGATCCTTTGTGTATGATTATTTATACATGCTGTGAAGGCAATCATGAGCTTATTGCTGATCTCTGTTCAGATAAAGGGTTTCCTATTGTGGCAGAAATAATACGGACTGCTTCAGCAGGTTTGTTATTTCTATTGCTTGTGTCTATTTTCTCATTTTGCCTCTTTTTAATAGAAAAGGATTCGGTTGTTGCCTAAACCCTAAATGTTTCAACTGTTCTTTTCTTCCCGTGATATTATCAGTTGGCTTTGGAGAAGATTGGTTTAAAATGCTTCTTTCAAGATTTTGCCTTAACGAATTTTATTTCTCACCATTGTTCTCCAAGTTATCCTCGTTTGGTGATTGTGATGATACCACATCTAAAGTTGATATTTTTTATCCTGAGCAAGCATTTCTGTTGAGTATCCTGTCAGAAATCTTGAATGAGCGAGTTAGTGACATTACTGTTTCCAATGATTTTACTTTACGGGTTCTTGGAATATTTAGAAAAGCTGTTGGGATTGTTGATTCCTCATCAAGGGGGAAGTCTGGTCTTCCAACTGGATTTACTGATATTGATGTTCTTGGATACTCGCTCACAATTTTGAGAGATATTTGTGCTTGTGATAGTCTAAGAGGCTTTAAGGAAGATGACTATGTGGATGTTGTTGATTCGCTGCTGTCCTCGGGTTTACTGGAACTGCTGCTTGATTTGCTACAAGATCTTGAGCCTCCAGCAATAATTAGGAAAGCAACAAAACAAGATGAGTTCGAAGAAGGTACATCTTCATTCCAGGGAAAGCTTTGCCCTTATAAGGGATTTCGTAGAGACCTTGTTGCAGTCATCGGCAATTGTGCATATCGAAGGAAGCACGTCCAGGATTGGATTAGGCAGAAGAATAAGATTATGGTACTGTTGCAACAGTGCGTTACTGATGAAGATAATCCATTCTTGAGGGAGTGGGGAATCTGGTCCGTGAGAAACCTACTGGAAGGAAATGAAGAAAATCAACATGTAGTAAGTGAATTGGAGCTTCAAGGATCTGTTGATGTGCCTGAAATCTCCGGTCTTGGCCTTCAAGTGGAGGTGGATCCTAAAACTCATCGTGCAAAGCTTGTGAATGTCTCTTGAAGATTTTCACCTGCTTATGGCCAAGGTTTTTTGCCCTCCATAAGTTTACTAAATGATTTGTGCGGGTAGTGTTTAGTGTTATTCCTCTTTTTACGTACACTTTTCTTTATAAGCTCTGATTTCGTACACTTATATTCATGTTCTCCACAGAAGTTCTCATCATAGGACTTCAAACTTTTTGTTTCTGATTAGAAACAGCGACACTAAAAAAGTGTTTTGAGTTTCAAAGCTTAAGCTTCACCCGAGAATTATATTTTGTATTCAACTTTTACTAATCGAGTTTGAGGAGAGGCATACTCTTTACTTGAAAGCGACGTTGGCTCCATACCATCACGTGTGGAAGGTTGCCTTTTTCCATGTTTAGTTGAAGGTTTTGGAAGTTTTGTGCTATTTCCTATCCTGAATGCCTAATTAAATTAAATTGAAGATGATAAAGAGTAAATTAGAGTGCTTATTTTGTAGTTTTACTCGTGTTTCCTTATGAATGGAGTTTGAATTTTAGTGTCATATGTTCCTCTCAAAGTTTTCAGAGTTTCAAACAAATTCTCCATTCACGTGATGTATGCAGTAAACTGAAATTATAAGGCATTATGAATTTTTGTTTACAGCATTCGATTTCCTTCTGTATTGAACTTTTCCTGCTCCATTTGTTTTCCTTAAAGATAACTCTTTGATACTGGACTGGCTGAGTGTTGGTAATTTGGGTGGACTGATAATTACCAAATACAATAAGAATGAGCTATATGTCTACATGTGCAGGTCAAGGGTCGGTAACAATGATAGGGTGTGTATAAAGCTGAAGGCAACAAGTTCCTGAAAACTTGGATCAAAGATCTCAAACCATGCTTACAGCGGATTGATTTGGACTGTTTTGGAGGGGCGCCATTTCTCATTACAAGCATAAGAAGATAAAGGGTTTATACAAGCTTCATTTTCTCCATCTCCCATTTTGAAATGATGTTGAAACTGGAAAAAACCATTCAATTACTGACTTTTTTTATCTTCACTTCTCATCTCATCTTGATATTCCTTATTTTCTTATCCAAAGAGTTTGACCCACTTTTTGTTTATTTATTTATTTATGATATCAAGGATAAATTTTGAGTACACTTTCAACAAAAGTGGGGAGTTTTGTTTGCATATTTTTGTATATTATGGCATGGAGTTGATTTTCATTTGATGCTGTGGGTTCTCTTGTGATAGTTTGGCAATAGCAACTGTGCTTTATGGAGTGACTTGGTTACCTTGTATTACCTACTCATAGGTTCAAATTGATGGCTTATCTTTAGTAGTTTCCAGATAATATTGGCACAAGTATGGATGATACTTAAAACAATTTATTTAATTTTGTTAAATATCAGGGATTGAATAAGAATCATATATAGTGATTACTGAGAAATTTTATTCATTTTAGGGTCTTTTGGTATTTCTTTAAAATGAACTCAAATGATAACCTTTTCGAATAAATAACAAAGTTTAAATTGATAAATGAATAATTGTAGCGATAGCAAGTGGACATCGCAAAAATTTGAAATAGAATCAAGCTCCCAACAAATTTTGAAAAAAAAATTAAAATTGCTCATGCATATTGGTTTGAATTTCATAATAAATTTGTATTTTGTCTTTTCACACAAAAACACAAATTTTATGATTTAACTCGAAGTGTTAGAACATAGATATATCCTCGTTAAACAGATTAAACTTTTTTTTTTTGGAATTGAAGGAGTATGCCAAATTATATAAAAATAAAATGTTATAATTTTTGATATATGTATGTATATAGGACTACAGTAAAATCTCTATTTAGGAATGAGACTTTAATTAAACTATTTTGTATTCTAATTGAGAGGTTATTACTAAATAGAGGTATTGGTATAAAATATTTTCCTAACACTTTAAAAATATCCACTTTAACAAAAATATAGATTTTATAACAAAAATTAAAGAAAACATAAATTATTTAGATTTTCAAACTAGGAAAATATAGTCTTTTATAGGAAATGTAGTCTTTTATAGGAAAATGTATCTTTTATAGGAAATATAGTCTTTTAAAGGAAATGTAGTGTTTTATAGAAAATGTAGTCTTTTAAAATTAATAGTCTCTCTCATATATATATATATAAAATTATTACTATATAGAGGTATAGTTTAATTGTCTGAGCATTTAAAAAGATATAACATATTATAATTTAAAATGTTATTTCTATTTATAATTGGTCCTAAATTGTGACTAATTTTTTTTATAATATTATAGAGGTTATTCTTATATAAAGTATTGAGGAGTTTTACTGTATCTTCTTTTCAAAATAAAAAGATCACTTATTCTGTTTAAATATTTTGTAATAATGGGTACTTGGAGCGCAATTTTTTGTGATAATTTTTAGCACAAAAGATAAAAATAAGCTATTTTTCTTCTAAGCATTTGAGCGCCTTGGGGTTCGGGTTGGGGTTGGGGTTGGGGTTGGGGGTTTAAGCTTCTGTTCCTAAAAATCTAGTTCCCTCCCTCTATCTCTCTCTCTTGTCTGTGATTTAATGGAAGTTTTACGAATCGAGGCACAACCAATACCTTCATATCCACATTTCATGAACTCAGTTTCTTCTAACTTTAGAGCACTAGTTCGCTTACGTTCTGCAAATTTCAGGTGTTTTTGTACTTCTCCTTCAAATTTGACGAGTACCCAAGAGCTAATTAATGGCTCAAAGTGCGAAAAGAGTGTTTTGAAGACTAACGGAAGAAGGGTTAGCACAAAAATTGCTGACGCTCAGCTGAAAGAAAACTGGTTGGATTCTCTCACTTACCCTTTTCCTTCAAAGTCAATACAGTTGACTGACGTTTGTTCAAGCAATGAGGGGTCCGATTGGGTTATCGGTGTCGACCCAGATGTTTCTGGAGCTTTGGCTCTCTTGAAAACTGATGATTCGGGTTGTTCTGCTCAGGTAATGGTTTTTATTGAGCATGTTTATTTTGATTTTCATAAACGCTAGCAAATGTAAAATGGGTAATACGCTTGTTATGAGTGTTAGAATTACATCGCACGCACGCACACAACAGTAAAGAATTAACACATATTTATGTGGTTACCCAATTTGGATAGTCCACATGAGCGGCATTATTTTCTTATTCATATAGAGCTTTACAATAGAATGTATTTGTAACTACTATTCCTATTCCAATCCTAATTCACATTATAGCCTTAATACCCCATAATGTCCTTTTCTAATCAAACCAAGAAACTGATGTTCGCTGTCCGGCGCGTCCCGCGTCGCTTTTAGACCGCCAGCGGAACGTCTCGCGTCCATGCTCCAGAACTTTGTCCGCACCTGGCGCTCCCAGCGGCGCGCCTTGCGTCCGACTCCAAAACTTCTGTTCTCCTAGTGCGCCCCGCGCCGGTCTTGCACCGCGGGGGGACATGATGGGCGGCGCTTCGTTACGCTCCGCACCGCTCCGTACTAGCTTTTTTTTCCAGTAGTTTCTAAGTTATGAGTCATAAGTCCCAACAAACTCCACCTTAACGAATAACCTCGTCCAAGATAAGTCACTTATTCCAACCAATATCGGAGGATCTTACTGACTAACATTCGGAGACATTAACCAAGTCCAAGCAATACTCGAACTTGTTCGCGGTCACAATTTTTGTCAACATGTCAGCTGCATTTTCAGAAGTGTGCACTTTTTCCAATATCACATCACCCATAGCAATCAACTCTCTCACTTTGTGAAACCTTACGTTAATATGCTTGGTCCTTCCATGATACACCTGATGCGTTGCCAAGTAAATGACACTCTGACTATCACAATACAGCTGTACTCCACCTTGATCTATGCCCAACTCCTTCACAAAACCCTTTAACCATAGTGCTTCTTTCCCAGCATCGGCCAATGCCATATGCTCAGATTCAGTAGTCGATAAAGCCCCTAGAGATTGTACCATGGATCTCCAATAGATCGGTCCACCTGCTAATGTGAACATATACCCTGTTGTAGACCTTAAATCATCCAACCTTCCAGCGTAGTCCGCATCTACATACCCCACCAATGATATCTGATCTTGTTTGCCTTGCAAATATAATCCCATGATCTGCAGTACCTTTCAGATATCTGAATATCCACTTTACCGCTTTCTAATGCTCTGCCTGGATTTCCCATGTACTTGCTCACTGTGCTGCCTGCATGTGCCAAATCGGGTCTTGTACATACCATCACATGCATCAAACAACCAACTGCACTCGCATAAGGCACATTAAACATGTCCTGAATCTCTTCGGCCGACTCCGGACACTGTGCTGTAGACAACCTAAAATGACTTGCCAATGAAGTGTTGACCTGTTTAGCATTAGCCATACTAAACCTCTCCAACACCTTCTTCATCTAATTCTTTTGGGACAACCACAACTTACCAGCTGACCTATTCCTGCTAATCTCCATCCAAGTATTTTCTTAGCAACACCCAAATCCTTCATGTCAAACTCCTACCTGTTGACTTCAACCATACTCTTTGCAGCAATAAGCATATCATCCACATAAAGTAATAGAAAAATATAGGAATCATCCTCAAGATTCTTAACATAAACACAACAATCATACTCACAGCGTGTGAACCCAATCCGGATCATGAATGAATAAAACTTCTTATAGCATTGTCTTGGAGACTGCTTCAGCTCATATAGTGATTTCTTCAACCTGCAAAACATGTGTTCAGTCTCTAGCTGCTTGAATCCCTCAGGCTGCTCCATGAATATAACTTCCTCCAAATCACCATAGAGAAAAGCTGTCTTCGCGTCGAGCTGCTCTAGCTCTAGATCATAGTTAGCCACCAATGCCAAGATAATCCTAATTGAAGTATGCCTCACCATTGGAGAAAACACTTCATCATAGTCAATCCCCTTCCTCTGTGAGTATCCCTTTGCAACTAATCGAGCCTTGAACCTTTCCTTTATCTTTTCTAATACAGCTTCCTTTTTCTTGTATACCCACTTGCATCCCACTGGTTTCTTTCCCTCTGGCAATTCTGACAATTTCCAAGTCTTGTTCTTTTTCAACAATTCCATCTCCTCCACCATGGCCTCCATCCATCTATCTCTTTCAGAACTATCAATGGCCTCCTGAAAAGTAGACGGATCCTCACTAGTGGTAGAGAGTGCATATGCAATCATACCATCAAACCTGTACCTCTCCGGCGGTTTGATAGTGCGTTTGGGTCTTTTTGCGGCTATGCTTTCCTGCTGCTGCTGATCAACCTGTTCCACTAGCGGTGGATTGCTAGTCTCACAACTTTCCAGCTCAACTTTTATATCTTGCTACTGTCTGCTGGTGTGTTCCCCAGCTTCGGTTATTTGAACTTCTTGATGTGCTTTGATTATAGAAGCTTCATCAAAAACCACATCCCTATTGATCACAACCTTCTTTGCTTTTGGATCCCAATGCTTGTACCCCTTCACACCTTTCTTATACCCAAGAAAGATACATTGTTACTATGCATCAAGCTTTGACCTCTCATCACCGGGAACATGTACATAGGCTGGACACCCAAAAATCTTCATACTTAAATAATCTACCTCTTTGTCTGTCCACACCTCCTGTGCTACCTTACTATCCAGAGCAGTACTCGGTGACCTGTTTATTATATAAACTGCCATACTCATTGCTTCTGCCCAGAAATCCTTCAAAAGCCCTGCATTTAATTTGATACACCGTGCCCTCTTTGCTATGGTTCTGTTCATTCTCTCTGCCACCCCATTCTGCTGTGGTGTCTTCCTAACAGTCCAGTGACGCTGAATCCCATGCTGCTCGCAAAACTTTACAAAGACTCATACTTGTACTATGTTCCATTATCTGATCTGAGACACTTTATTCGTTTTCCTGTTTGATTTTCCACTTCAGCTTTCCACACTTAGAATTTTTCAAAAACTTTAGACTTGTGTCGCATGAAGTACACCCAAACCTTCCTCGAAAAATCATCGATAAAAGTCACGAAATACAGTATCAAAAATAATTTGGACAGAAAAGAAACCAATTTTGTCGTGAATAGTACTGTAAGACCCCAGCTTTTATAAATAAAGATGAATTTTTTCTATAAATATTATTTTGAATATTATGGAATAAATTTGATATAATGTTATAGTTGTGGGTAATATTTATAAATTTTGCAAAGTATGCAAGTTGTTATAAAATATTCGTTTGGCCTGGGAATATTCTTTTGTTAGGAATATTCGCATACAATGGCTCAATCATTGGTGGACCCTAGCAATGTAATTATTGTTTGATTGAGAAAACGACAAAAACATTTTATAAAAATAACGGCGAGGTGTGTTACCGCTTAAAACCTGTTGAACTACCCTTGGTAAAAGTACAAATGTACGCCAGAGTTAAGTAGTAGACACACTTCAGTATTGATTATTGATGCTTACGTGAGAAGTCACTCAAATATGCTTCAATTATCACACAAGAATTAACATCATATCTCTTATATTATTGATTCAATTATTGTCACAAGATCATCATCATATAATATGTTATAGTATTAAATCAATAATTGAGACGACAAGTTATAAATGATTAATAATTGTTGAAAGATTAAATATGTGTTGATGAAAAAAATGATTTGTGGTAAGTTTGATTATTTTATGGGGGCTCATATGTCATCATCTAAGAGTCTCTTCACAATAAGTAATTACCTTCGTCGATAGTAATTACCCTTGTGAATAGTAATTACCTTCGTCAATAGTATTTACCTTCGTTAATAGTAATTACCTTTACCAGACGTCGAACCACTTGTCGTTTCACATTACAAAGTCGAACCACTTGTCGCTTCACATTACAAAAGGCCGAACCACTTGTCGTCGCTTCACATTACAAAAGGCCAAACCACTTTTCTTTTCACATCATTAGTCGTCTGCCACTTGCCTTTTCACACTATGGCAGTGCTAAGCTAGAAATCTTCTATAAATAGAGGCTGAGGGCTTCATTATTTTTCACTTAATTCATTCAAGCTATAGAGAGAGAAAGTATAGAGAGAATAAGAGAAAGAAGAAGAAGAGTATTTTGTTACTACACATCGTCAAGCAGATTCAATCTCCTACCAAATGTAAGGGGTGTTATTCTTTCTTATTCATGAAGAGAACTGTTGTTATTCCATCGCTTATTATTCTGTTAGAATAACCTCGTATAAGTGGTTTACCCTATACTGTGACATTCTTCTATTATTCTCGCTGAACATCCTCGTGCATGTGTTTTTTACACCTACCGGGTTCCGTCTTTTTATTATTATTACATTGGAACATCCTGTGCATGTGTTTTACACCTGACCGGTTCCGCTTTTATTATTCTCGCTGGAACATCCTGCTCATGTGTTTTACACCGGACCGGTTCCGCTTTTATTATTCTGGCTGAATATCCTATATCGTGTGTTTTACACCTGATCCGGTTCCATCTTTATTATTCTGGTTGAACATCCTCGCTTGCAGTGAATTTCACCCGACACAGTTCCGTTATTTATTATTCTCGTTGAATAACACTTTATCTGCGTGGCTGCATCGCATGCGTACGGTGATTTCTTTTGTTATTCCATTCTTTATTATACCCAAATTGGTTAAAACTTTGACTTCTATACTCCATGAAATTAGTAGAATATCCTTGATATTTGCGTTTCATCCAAAGATCTTTTCATGGAAATATTCTTCCGATCATTCTTGAATTTTACTCTACAAAACAAAGATTCGTGTTGATAATTTGGACGTTAATAATTCTTGAACTTGTTTTATTGAATTCTTATATCATTGTCATCATCCTCATGTTTATATATTTTTTCAAAGTCATCCGTGGCCCAGAGTGCATCGATGGACAAGTTGTTGGCATGATCACGACCATTAAAGAATATCCTCCTCAGGCCGTAGTGTGGGGTGATTCGATGATGTGAAATATTTATTAAAGTCGAGTCTCAACTATAAACAAAGATGATGAAAACCTTTAAAACCTAAAAGATAGTAGACTTTTATTTTCTACTCGACTCTTTTAAATGGATTGCATATTCAAATTGCAGCTTAAACCGGTTTATCATTGTATTTTATCGGTTTAACATTATCAAGACTATTGATAATTTATTCTGCATTATCTTAGTTATAATATTTCTTCTTGGGCTAGTTGAGCTCACCCTTTTCTTTCACCGTTCTCTTCAGAAATGATAATATAAATTTGGGACGAGTCGGGGAAACGAGTGATGGTCTCAAGATAAGATTAGTAGTCCTCACTATTCGTAAAATAGTGTGATAATAACTATAATGAGGACTTTTTGTTTGAGTTTGTATAATATCTAGTAGATTTATATTTGTATTTAAACTCACGATTTATGTCGATTGCATACCTACGCAGTTATGTTAATAAGTTGTATTTAAATTTTGTACCATGTAAGTGTCGACCCAAGATGGGTGATGTATACCTAATTTTGGGGGCGTCACAAGTACCCCGAGTGAAAATATTAAAATTTAGTAAGAAAGTTCAGACAAATATTTTAGTGAAACGATACTAGATGAAGCGCAAAACTCAAGAATATTCACCATTTAATATTAAGGTTATGAAAACAAACAATAATTTTGTACCATAAATGGAAAAAAATATGAAAGACAACGATATCCCTTGACTAGTACAAAAGAAACAATATCTCATACGAGTATGAAAAAATATACGTAACTGCAAATGGATTTTCTCCCGTCATGCGGTAATCCGCGTAGACAGATCATTTTCACAATTTAATAAAGAATGAATACGAAGGGTTATTCACCAGGCATGCGGTAGTCCGCATAGAAGAATGATATTCCTTATAAGTATGAATAAAATAACATCCTTTACCTTAATAGGAGATTAAATCTGATTGGTATAACGAAGATTATCCTGAGAAAATCTTGCACTATTTGCTACACAAAATATCTTTATACTCAAAAGAAATACACATAATATTATAGAAGAAGAATTCTCTGATTCTGGTGTGATTTTCATTTCTTAACTAAGCAACCTATTTATAGGAGAATGACAGTGCACTATTTAAATAGTAAACAATCACAGACTTAATAGTGAATTTTCTAAAATTTCGTCTGATTTCACTATTCATCTAAATTATTCTAATAAAACAAATAACTTTATATATATTAAAAAGTTTTCTGTTTTATATAAAAAGTTTTTTTGTTTTATACAATAAGTTTTTTGTTTTATTATTATTATTATAATAACAATAAAACAAAAACTAAAAAGTAATTTCTACCGACGGTTTGAATAATTTGGCACTTAGGGGTCCATGGAATAATACTACTCTTCTATTTATATCACAAATTGAATAAATATTTACAACAAATCACTTATCTTCAATCAACACATTTTTAATCTTTCAACAATTATTCATCATTAATATTATAACTCACAATATTGACAACCAGATAGCTCCCAGGAAAGAGGGGGCTTTCCGATAAGGATTTTTCCTTATTAACGCGCAATTAAATAACCTAACATTTTTCTTTGACAGAATTTTCTAGACATTTCTAATAATGCTAATAATAATATGAGTAACTGTGTCGTGTCAATTATTTATTTAATAATATAAAGGCTTAAATATGTATTAGTACCCTAAACTATAGGCCATATTCCACTTCGGTGATTCACCTTTCAATTTTGTCAATTAGATGATTAAACTATTAATTTTTTTCAATTGCAACAAATTGAATATGCCACATCAGAAATTGCTGACGTGGCTAATTGTGTGGGACCTTAAGAAGCTGATGTGGCAAAAATAATAATTTTTTAATCATTAAATAAATAAATTTGTTTAAATAAGGGGCAAAATAGTCAAAATTTAATTTAACATTAACCCCAAATTCATCTACCTCCCGCGACCTCCTTCGCCGTCTCCATCTACCTCCCGCGCCAAGCCTTCCCCGGATCGGAGCTCTGGCAAGAAAAAATCTCGCGATTCACCCAACTCACCTACGCTGGCGGTGACACCAAGATCTTAACCGTCGATCGCAACATCAAATATATCGACATTGTCAGCAAGGTAAATTCCTTATGCAATATAAACGCCCAATTTCGATTGAAGTATCAGTTGCTTGGCGGAGACCTTGAAGCTTTGATATCACTAATCGACGATGATGATGTCGAGAACATGATGTTTGAATACGAAACTCAGATCTATCCAACAATTTCAACAAAAACAGAACCCTAACAATCAAAATCAAAATCCTATATTCCTCAAATCAAAGCCATATATACCCAAATCAAGCAAACAAAAATGATTTTCAATACCTCAAATTGATTATACAAACATATAATTACACAAGAAAAGTAAATAACAGGTCGAATTAACAGGTCGAATTACAGATTGTCGAATTAACAGGTAGTCGAATTGCTTGCCTCGACCAATCTCACCAACGAACGCCTCTCCCCTGCGCCGCCCAGTTCCCGGACTCCGTCGCACTCTTCCACACCCACCCCGTCGATCCAAACCAGTGTTGCTCCGCCGTGATCCAACAAATCGCTGCCCCGCTCTCCACCGTCTGGTCGGCGACGGCAACGCCTCTCCTCGTCGGCGACGGCAACTCCTCTCGTCTTCCTCGACACCGCCGATTCCAAGCTCGGCTATTCGATAGATCTGAGATCTAGACACAAGGCTTCTTAAGATATCGCTTTCATACTCCACTCTCTAGTTCACTGATTGATCCTTCCGCTTCTGTAACAGAGGCTAAAAGGTGTGAACGAAGAAAGCTTCTTCTCCAGATTCCACAAGGAAGGGTTCGGATCATTAGGCTTTGCCCAACCTCCCCTCAAGGATCGCGGAGTGAAAGGGTTCTGTTTTTGTTATTTGAGTTTGGTTTTTATTTTTGTTTAAATTTAGTTTAAATTAATATAAAATATTATATTACTCTTTTACCCTTTCAAGTCCATAAAATAATCTAAAAATTAGTCTTCTTTTAACACATAAGCATTGTATTGCCACGTGGTGATGCCATGTCATTAATTTATAACATGGCAGGTTCAATTAGATTGAAATGGAAAAAAATTGATAGTTTAATGATCTGATTGAAAAAATTGAAAGGTGAATCACCGAAGTGGAATATGACCTATAGTTTAGGGTACTAATTCATATTTAAGCCTAATATAAAGTATTGTGCAGATGATACTGTGACAATAATTGAATTAATAATATGAGATACTATGCAACAACTACTGTGGCAATTATTGAATGAAACTGAGTGACTTCTTACGTAAACATCAATAATCAGAGTTACTGTGCAATACCGTGTGCTATCTCTTGTCAACGCCAGACATCTTGTACTTTTATCATCGGGTATTTCAACAGTTTAACGGTAAAAGTTTTACCGTTATTTTTATAGAAAAGTTATTTTTGTCGCTTTTTATATCCAACAATTATTCTGTTGTAGAGTCTACCAATGATTGCGCCATCGTACGAATATTCCCTGACCAAAAAAATATTTCCCGACAAAACGAATATTTTATGACAACTTGCTTACTTTGTAAAATTTGCACATATCACCTATAGCTATAACATTTATTAAATTATCACCTTATTATTTAGAATAATATTTAGAGAACTTTATTCATAAAAAGTTGGGGTCTTACAAACAACATATCCCCATCATCTGATGACTCTTCCACAGATTTCGTTGATTCTGTTTTCTTCCCTGTTTTCGTTCCATCATTCTTGTACGGACAGTCTTTCTTAAAGTGTCCCTAAAACATTTAAACTCCCTTGGTTTAGGAGTCACTTCGATTTTCTGTCACGTTGCTCTCCCCCTTTTACCACCAGCCCTTCACTCGAAACTCCCTCGGTTTGTTAAACATCAGTAGAGCAGAAGTGACTTCCTCTAATTTTAGAGTCTCTTTCCCCCATAGAAGAGTTGTAACAAGATTCTCCATGGAACCCGGTAAGGAATATAACAACATCAGCTTGGTCTACCTCTTCGAATTTCATCTCAATCCTTATTAAATTGCTAATAATCTGATTGAACGTGTGAATATGTTGAATAAGTTCAGAACCCTCAATCATCTTTAACCCAAACAACTTCTGCTTTAGAAACAGCTTGTTTGTCAATGACTTTGACATATATCTGGATTCCAATTTACTCTATACACCTGATGACGATTCATCACCAATCACGTGATACATAACCTCGTCTGCAACACACAAACGAATTGTACTCACCGCCTTCGCTTGGTGTTCCTCCCAGTTATCAGTCGTCATATTATCTGGTTTCTTCTTCAACGCCTTCACTAATCCCTGCTGCACCAACAGATCCTTTACCCTCTGTTGCCCCCGTCCCATCAAACTTCATCACGTCAAACTTTGTAACTGATGAATTTGATGTCATTGTTCTCTGCGTGTTCAATCCAACCTAGCTCTGATACCAATTTGTTAGAATTAGATCACACACGCACACGGCAGTAAAGAATTAACACAGAGATTTACGTGGTTCCCCAATTTGGGTAGTCCACGGGAGTGACGTTCTTTTCCTATTCAGATTGATTGAGTGTCGTATAGAGCTTTACAATAGATAGTAGTTATAACTACTATTCCTATTCCAACCCTAATTCACATTATAGCCTTAATACCCCATAAGCCTTTTCTAATCAAACCAAGAAATTGATGTTCGCCGTCTGGACCGCGCCACTTTTAGACTGCCAGCGGCACGCCCCGTGCCCATGCTCCAGAACTTTGTCCGCACTCGGCGTGCCCCGCGCTCGGGCTCCAGAACTTCTATTCTCCTAGTGCCCCCCGCGCCGGTCCTGCAGAAACTCCGTACGCGTCGCTACGCTCCGCACTAGCCTTTTTTCCAGTAGTTTCTAAGTTATGAGTCTTAATGAGCCTTATAATTCTATTCAAAAAATCAGATTGGGGTAAGTCATATTAGTTTTAATTTTAAATCTTTGTATTACAAATTTTGGCTGATGAATTTGAAAAGTGATTTGTTCTGCAAATTTTTCTTACCAGAGATGGGAAAACTCTGGGATGAGAGTGTGAGAATTGTGAATTTGGAGAAATTGTGAATGAAAATAAGGGAGCAGCTGGTCCAAAGTTACATTATGTATTTATATCCCACAATGTTTTCTTTACTAACAATATATCATTTGATAAATATTAGTCCAAGAAAGCAGAATATATTTAAGACATTGTGTGCATTCATAACATGACTTGAAATGGTCAACTGAAACAAAAGACTTGATATTTGCTAATATGATAACTAGTGGTGGCCTTTTATTAGGATCATTAAGCTCTTTTAAATTTCAGTTTAAAAAATGTTATTATTAGGAGCATAAAACTTGACTACTTTCTAATAATTACAATTCTTTAAGTCAGTAAGTATAATAGAACTTAGCAAAAAAAAAAAATTGCCTTTTCTTCTAGAGGGTAATAGAAGTAGCTCCCTCGAAGCAAATTTCTTTGCCTTTTTACCTTTCGAGTTGCTTTGTTTTGGGATGAAATGAAGAGGCTATGCTTGCCTGTTTCTAGTCATGTGAAAAATATAATATTAATCATGATGTTATCTATCAAATTTGAAAAAATGTATCATTTTATTGTGTGAGATATTTTCATTGATTGGCACCTGTATGTCTATTTTGTATTCAACCTTTTAAGTAGGCACAGTTTATATTATCCATCCTTTCATTTTTATTTGATTTTCAAATTAAATTGATCTCGGTAGATTTCTAGAAACAATGGAAATAGCAACACCCTACATCCCCTAGTTTGGACCTTCCAGTAAAATATATTGTACAGTCATATCTAACATCGTGATATGTTTAGGAATTGCACACAATTTCAATAAAAATGACTACCCTTTAAAATGTAGGTTCCAGATGGCTTTTAGAGTCCACTATATCTTTGTTATATTAACGACATGGGTACAAGCTGATTGAACAGTTCAACAAGGGAATGTATTAATTTGAGTACGAATATTATTTAGAAGCATTGTGTAATGCACTTTCTATATACTCTGTTACATACTTTATATAATAATAATATTACTTTTACTATTATTAACTCAATGTAGCTTTAGAGTAGTGGAATTAAAATTTTGATTAATAAAGTAGAACCAACATTGTAGATATTGAAATAGGGTGGTCATATGGTTCATTCAATGTTCTAAAAGGCGGGAGGCGGGCGGCCGGGGGCCTAGGCGGTATTTTTTATTTTAAGCCAATTTTAATATTTTATCTTTCATTTATCCAAATAAAACAATAATATAAAGTAAAACAATCTATAATAAAGATAATAAAGGCCTTTGCTTAAAGTTCAAACACATATCCATATTGCCAATGTCAAAGTTCAAACACAAACATGCAATTGTTCAAAGTTCAAATACAAACAAATAATCAAAAATACAAACTAATAGTCCGCATCTCAATCCCTCTAAATCTCAAACTCTTCTTCTCCATATCCCTCCAAGATAATGTCTCTATCGGACTCACACTCGTACAAATGTATCATCATTTATATAATTTAAAGTTGGTACAAGTTCAAAAAATTACAACTATAATAAAATTATCCATTTTGACTTGATCTTGTTCACTTCTTGTTGTGATTTGATATACTATAACCTACATTATGAATATGGCAAATCATTATAAAAATAAATATATCAAGATCTAGTTTGGGTAGTTATTAAAATAATAAAAAAAACCTCTCCGCCTAGGCCCTGCCTTACCCGCCTAGGCCTCGCCTAATTTCCTGGAGGGATTTTTTCGCCGTCTTGGGCCTAGGTGAGACGCCAGGGGGGCTAGCGCCTAAACGCCGCCTAGGCCGCTTTTTAGAACATGGGGTTCATCTTAAAGTTTGTCCAATGGTTAGAGTGAAAAATCTAACTTCAGTACTTTTAAATGATGAATTTACTTATTCTTGTCTCCAGAGCACGCTAAAGGAACTTGGTTCGTCTAGTATTAAAATTTAAGGTCTTCAACTTATACAATTAAGAATGAACAACCAAAAGACAGTTGGAAATCGTATACTTTAAATCTGTTTAGTTTCTAGATATACCTATTAAAGACTAGAACTGTGTCTTCCATATCCTTGATGATTGGGAAAGTGGGATGATTAGATGAGCATTACTTCAATCATGTAAATGAGAAGCTTTTTGGTGTTTCCCTAGGCTTTCATTATATTGTTTAATTTGGTGCTTCTCCGTCAATTACCATCTTATCTCACAGGTAGGTTATGATATTTTCTCCCATCTTGTAGGTGTTTGATTCTCCTCACGTGAAAGTACCGGTAGGAAAACGAACCCGAAGGCGTTTAGATGCAAAATCTATTGTTCAGTTACTTCAAAGTTTTGATGCTCCAAATGGTATATTAAAGTTTTTGGCACTTTGGAAGGTTTCTTGTTTTTAAGTTTCATAACTCAACATTTTCTTCACTTTACTCATTTAGCTGGTTCAGCTTCATGGTATTTCATTGATGAGTTAACGTTATAGCCTTGTAAGACACTTGTTGAGATGCCTTTTGTAGTAATTCAACCTCAATAAGTCTTGGAAAGTCGAACAATGTCAATTCTCAAAATTAACTGCTTGTGGCTTCTCATGGGCTGGGCTATACATTTAACTTTATATGATTTATGAGAAGGGAGTTTCCACAATTGGCTGACTACCACTAGACATAATTTTGTGACCTACAGAAAATGTAGAGATGGAGGTTTAAAATGGAGATTCAGCATGATGTATACTAATAATTGTGGTGGCACTTTGTAGAGCTGCTGGTGGAATATAGTCATATACGGATAACTGGCATAAAAATTAATCCAAAAGCTGGTGAAGGCACACTGAGACCTTTTGTTTAAATTTCTTGCAGCTAACTCCGGACTTCCCTTATAACAGTTTCTAACTTTGATTTTTCTTGTTCAAAAAATTTAATATGCCAGATCTATGCCACTGAATGCATATAACAGGAAGGAATGTGGTTAGGAAATCATTTCTGGTTTCAAATAAATAAATGAATGAGCCTGTTTGCTTTTAGCTTCTGATTCTTGTTAACTCCTGATTCTAATTATCCAAAAAAGTAAAACTTTGCTTTTCAGATTTTGGAAAATTTGATTATTTGGATTTTGGACTCAAAAAACCATTTCAAAAGTCTGAATTTGTGTTTTTTATTTTTATATTTAATTATGGGTAATAAATAACCAGATTTTAAAAAACTGACCCAAACAGGCTCAATGTGTTGGTGTAGTCATCTTTTGGTGCATCTGTTTGCATAAAATATATGCCATGTAACTGTACTTTTCGAGGGGGTGGGGATGGCAATTTACCCCTTGACAGTAAAACACATAGAAGAATATGGTAACTTGATACCCCTATCGGTGCAGTTGTACAACAGGGAACACTTTGTTTTTCTTGCAATTGATAAATTGATAGACAAATCCATGATAATGATGGAGAAATATTGAAATTGTATGTTGGCCTTCTTTTCTTCTGCCTTCATGAGGCATTCCTGTGCTCGTCTTGCCTTTTTAGGCTTTTTGGAGAGTTTGCTATAGGATCCCAATATAGGAATCTCATTTTGGGAGGCTCATTTGAGTAGAAGAGTGTTTTTCTGGTATCTGGACCATGGGTGGGCTTTTTATTTCATTTATTGTGTTCACCCCCTTATTATTTTTTGGTCCTTTTAGTAGATTAACTTACTTATCAAAAGAATATATAACTGAGATTGTATTTTCCATTACTGAAAATTTGCATAAATTGTCCTTTTTTATTGTTGTTAGTAATCACTTAATATTCACACTTCTTTTTTCATGATTCTTTATGGTTTTTATTATTAATTGTTCTGATTTATTTTTTCACAGTAGCACACTTTAATAAATGATCTCTGTATTGAATTACTTCAGGAACTATCGCATATATAGAGCAATCAATTCCATATCCTCAAGATGGGAAACAAGTTGGTAATTCTTACTTATATAGAAGGGTTTTAGTACTGTCATCATTTTTGTTGTTATATGCTTCTTGTCCCTCCAATGCATCGAATTATTTGTATCCTGGACCTAATACTTTTTTATTTTCCGAGTTAACAAAATAATAAAAAATAAAAAAGAGCATCCTTTGTGTGTAGTTTATATCATTAAAGTTCCTATCATGATAAGATACTTTACTATGATTGTGCTACTACTATTTTTTTTTTTTGCACATTTTCTTACGATTTCAGATTGAGGGCACCTGTTTTCACCTTTAAAATTCTATTTTATTTTTGTTTTCTGCAATGAAGGGCTGGTGGAGCGGAGGATTTTGCTATGGTCTATGGATAGGGGCCTTAGTTGCCTCAGGATTTTCTGTTGTTCCAGTGCCATCTTTACTGTGGAAAAATGCATTTAAACTTTCTGGAAGCCGCTCAAGTAAGGTCTGTTTGATCCTTCATGAATTGGCATTATCCTATCTTACCCTTGATTACATATGTTTGCCTTCTAACAGTGGTGACATTTTGTTTGTACGTATACATATTGATAAGTACTTGTAGATGTTAGCCTCATTAGCATGAGTATACTTGACAAAACCTCATGTACATGATTGGAAAAACAAAAGTTAAAAAAAGTAGAGAAATTATCCTGTTTCAACTGCCGAGTCTGCTCCTGGCCAATTTGAAAATGGACCTCCTCTTATATCAACATGGTGCCAGTGTTGGTGTGTCATGCAGTTTTTCCTTCTAGTATTTGTCTATATTTTTGTACCATATCTTCTTAAATTGTCATTTCTTCACACATGCAAAATCTTGAATACTAATAAATAAATTATTCAATTATCTACAATTCGGTAACTGTGAAAGGACAGTATATTTCTTCTTGCCTAAATATGAAGAAGTTCCTGTTTCCTATGTTGTGTTTATTCTGCAAGCTTTACACCCAACTCAGAGTGCAAGAGCGATCTCAGTTCTTCATTTCATAGCCTCAATATTATTTTCTATGGCTGCTCACATAGGTCCATGATCTTCATTCAGTTTATCACGAAATTAATTAATGAGCTGTAATTTTAAAGCATTATGTTGGCAGGATGATAGTAGGGAGCTAGCATCCACATTCTTTCCATCTACGAGTTCTTTGTTGAGAAGGAAGAAAGATCATGGTACTTAATCTCCTTAGTTGTATAATCATCCTCTGCACTGTTTACTGTATTCTGTTTGTTTTTCTCTTCTTTTTCTGAAAGAATATCAAAGTGAACTACGCTTTCCTTGGTCAGATTCATGGCTTGACAACTGAACGCCTCTTAAATTTTCATTTCAGAAACTACTTTTGTATATTTGTTTTCTTGGTCAACTATCAAGCAAGAAAAAACAAGTTGTTTCTTGGTCATAGATCCATCGTTAGTTACATGCTCGAGTTCTTTTATTCTTGCAGGCCGAGCCGAGGCCCTACTCATTGCTGCTTATGGCAAAGGCCTAAAGGTGATGCCTGATACTTCATGCATTTTAGAAGATTTGACACCTTTAAAACAGGAAAGTGTCGTGTGATAAAATAGGAACACCGAATGCAATATGAAATCATTATCCTATTGGGAAGTTTCTGTGAATTCTTCAGATGTCCAAAGATGGTTTGCGGTTTTGTTGGAAATCATTCTTTATCAAGTTTCCATCCTGCTGAAACTAATTATTGAAATATTTATGACGTAGGATTTTAGACAGGAATTTAGTGAGACCAACTAGATTAGTGGGAAAGAATTGGTCAATTGTGTAAAGCTAAATTATGAATGAGAAACACATTTCTGTAATGTATCACACTGCTGTATAGATATGGTAAATTATTAATATTCAATTCTTCTATTTTTCTTCTCTTAGGCTTTAGCCTGCAGCTAGAACTTGTTCCTTATTTCTTTGTAGAATGGCCAACATAATTATGCTTTTTGAACTTGCTGTTACACAGAAAATGTGTATACTATGTTATGGCATGCAATTTATTCTGGGAAAGTCGAGGTTTATAGTGCACCCCCTTGGTGCCTCTTTGAATAATTGTGCATCTTTGAACATTTTTTACCTATCTATCTATATCAATATCAATACCAAAATATAACAATGCAAATATCGAGTTATTTTAGTTGGTCCTAGTCAACTCAATAGAGTCTAAGTTTGATAACTCGGCAGCCTAATTTTTTTTTGTTTTTCTTAGATTTTCACGTCTTAGTCATAAATCTTGGTATTTTCAAAAATCGACTCAACAACTCAAAAATTCAAGTTTTTCAAAAAAATTAATGCACCGTTACCGTTAAAGACGATATATCATTTGTCATTAAGAATTAAAAAAAAAAAAACTTTTGGACTATTGAGTCATCGAACTTGGATTGCTTAGTTGACTCGAGATTAACTAAAATGTCAATCAAATATGTCATATTTAAAACTTAGTTGATAAGTCGTTTCATGCAAGTGTGGTTGTTGAAGTGTGGTTTGATGGATCCGGGAGATTGGTGGGACTCGTGCCATGTGGCGAAATATTGCAGTAGAGAATTTGACATTTTAGAGGGTCCACAGTTATGACTTCTATATTCTATTTGACTTCCTATTTCTGAAGAAGTCAAATCCTATTTAGTTATGAAACTTACACTTATAAGTAATCTTTACGTAGGATTTCTATTTCTACTCGGGGACAGACAAATTAGATTTCTACTCGGGGACAGACAAATTAGATTGGGCGGTGTGGTCAAACTTTAAATGCACGGCCAGTTTCAGGTACACATTGATACATTATTTATTTTTATGCATTAGAGTAATTACGTGCTTCTATTATTGTTATTTTCTAATTTGTACTTATTCTCACATCGAAACCATCTCCCGACATTGCAGTCAAGCTTCTCAGTGAGTTTGTTTGTTTACTGTTCAAGTTCAAACTAGTTGTTTAGTGATTCAATGAAAGGACATATTTTGATATTAACAGTAGTAAAATAAAATTGTCTTTTTTTTACTCCTTCTGAACTTTATTGTCCAAAACCAAGGTAAGGGGCAAGAAGAGGAATTAAGAAAACTTCAATATGCATGTGCGTGCTCACATTTTGAGTTTGCTAATGAATAGACTCGAGTCACTAACCTTGCACAATAAAAAGAGAGATCTAGCTTCTAGGCGATCACCCACCTTTGATTTGTATTAACGTCAAACTTTAAAAGGAATAATAATTACATCTTTTAAAGTAAACTCTCATTTTAATATCGAGAAAGAGAGTAGATCATCTGTCCTCAAATTCCATGTTCCTCTTGTATCCCCCACTTAAATTTTGACACACGTCATTTTATTTAATTTTAGAATTAATTAGTATTAAGTAAGAGACTAAGTGTCAAAATTTAAATAGGAGGACACAAGGGGATAGAAAATTTGAGGACAGAGGATCTGCTCTCATGGAGAAAAGGAAACATATGAACTTCATTTGCCATTTGAATCCATTACAGAAATTAAATTTAAATCCACTTTTTCCTTGGCGGTTCTTTCTTACTATTTAAAGAAAATGAACAAAATAGAAAAATCATCTTCTCCCAAACCTTTACTTACCACCATATTCACTTAAACCCAAACACAGTTTTACTGGTCTATTTCTTACTAATAACTTTGCAGCCAGAAAATAAGCAACAAATTCAACTTTACAGCAAAACTTGAAATCACTCGAATATAAAACTATTAAAATCTTTTTTGTGAGCCATGCAGTACGATGCGCGAAAAATTTAAATCACATCAATCTTGAGAAAGACAACTAAACAAAAAAAAAAAACAGTATTCCAATTTCTGATGATAGATCTGAAGCCACCTTTCACTATCTTTGGATGTCTTAAATGAGTTGGCCGATTAATAAGGCTCTTCTTATCCACTCTAAAGGAGGAGATTCGGCACAACTACTGAAGGGTGATCTCATATATAACTCCTTCCAGGTTTCCAACAATGGAGCGTGACCCAGCAATTTCATTGATTTGCAGTCCGTGCTTAAGAGCTTCAGAAGTAACCCTTACATCCATTCTGCACAGAAATACCAGTATCAGCTACGACTAATGATCAACAAACTAGATTGGCCTAAGCTATTGTCGACATGGAGATGGATGTTTTAGGAGAAATGCCAAACTTCATTCCGGCAATGAGTGAGCAGGATCAAGTGCTTAAGTAAATGATTTGAGTATGAATGATATCCACCCAAATGTAGCTTACGTAAGTACTTGGGCATAGGGATAGGACATGTCCTTTAAAAGCTAAAGCTACAACGATGATTATTTGCTATATTGTTGGGGTTAAGAATATTATTTAGTCTACTATTTTTGTCTAATAATCATTTGTGATACCATTTGAGATTGAATTACTTACACTTTTGCACGGGATACATAGCCTAATACAAATTTACATTGATTTTTCCCACGAACTTGGAGGAGCTTTTCCACAGTGTCAAATAGCAAAGAAATGCTACTCTGTTGAAAGCTTACATATTGTTAAGTAGACTTCTGAGTTATTCATTGTCAAAATTGAAAAGCAGATAAAATATTATGAAAAAAGAATTTCCCTAAAATTATAGCAGTAGTCTCATCTACAAGCAAACTCCCTAAGCTCAAACAGGCTATGATTAAACAAAGCAAAGGTTTGAAGTTTGAGCAATAAGAAGCATGTCACAGAGAGACAACAAAATGAGAGAAGCAGCATAATATGGAAATGACATCACCCAAATCTGTCAGACATACTGACTCATTTTTATTGAAACCTCAAATGACTTGGATACTGTAGACATAACCCTTGGTTGAAATGTAAACTTTAATGAAATCAATAGCAAACGCGAGTCCATGAAAAGGAAGTGTTCTTTTATTATCAGGTATTACCTCATCTCTAACTCCAAAGCAAAGATTTCGGAAAGGTTTTTTTCCAGCATATTTAAAGCATTAGGTCTGCTTTCATGTAATGCCAGGGTCATGCACAATCTGTCATTATTAAAAGTTGAAAATAATACAGGAGATATATATTAGTTTCACATATTACTTGAATGATGTAAAACTAAATTAGGATATAGATGTCAGCCCCAAGAACAAGATCGAATCCTCCAGGGTGGCTGTGTAAAATTTGGTTGAGCTGAGCAGAATCACCCCATTCTAGCTTCTCAGCTATAATCCCTGTATATATGTTGAAACAAAGACAGTAGGCTAGTAGCTTATTTGTATGGCATCTCTGCCTTTCTAGAATTTAATTTCCTTACCAGCAGAAGAATTAGAGTTGTCGGAAGGTATATGAAGCTCTATATTTTTCCTCAAGATCTGAAATGGAAGGATACCGTGACGAGTTAAGACGATCAGACATAAAACTTACCATGTACTCAAACTGTCACACATTGACGTGACCTTGCCTTCAAAACTTCCTCATTATGGTCCGTTAACACGATTTCACGACAAAATCGGCTACAGAGAATTCCAGTAACACCTGTAATTCAGGAGCAGCAGTCAATTTATATCTTCAAACTTACAAGAGGACAAAAGGAACTATAAAGGGCCAGTGAAATCATTTTTTACTATGTATTCAAAAATATGTTGTCAAGTCAGCATACAAAATGTCACGAGAACATACCTAGATAAAGCTTATGTACATATGGTAGAAACACAAAATAGTACGAGGGACTCTGATCAATAAAAAACCATCTAAATGAACAGTATTAATACATACATATATACATATATATATATATATATATATATATATATATATGATGGAAAAAAAGGATCAAAACAAAATATGGTGAATGGGCAAGTAGAACCCAAGTCCTAGTAGACCATTGATATTACAGCCTTAAGCTTATAACCTTTAACCGGAAAGTTTGACATAAGCAAACAGTGAATAAGCATTGTATATTCCGAATACACTTTTGTTTAAGCGCAAAAGCTTTGAAGTTCTTACTTAGAAATCTACTCCTTGAAATAGCTTTTCAAAGTCAAATCACTGTTAAACCACAAAGTTAAAGAAGGTTCAGAAACTAAGTTCACCTTCAGATCAATGAAGATATTACAAAACTAACTCTACACTCTCAACGGACAATGATATTTACCAAAATTCAGCCTTATGTATTAACAATCCACTTTGAGAACTCTAGCACATAGAGCAGTGCACTGTGCAGATGCACTAAGGACCTTTGAGGAGATAAAGGAGCACGAAACTCCCTTTCAGGCAAAGAATGCAACTATTTTACAAATGTTGAAAGAAAGATTGATCAATAGATTTTGTCTGGGATCCACTCGTCAGATTACATTATGAACTCTGATATGGCTTGGTGAAGTAAAACTTCAAGATAAATAAATAATACACTTATAGAGGCGACCTTGTCCGTGAAGGATCAAGAGACAATGTTGAGGTGATCGTGCCGCAAGACAAATTTGTTTCTTATGCCATGGGACATGAGACAAACTTTATACAGCCCACTGGAAGACAATACAAGTTTTAGTGCAGTTTTGTTCAACAATGTCAATCCTGATCATTTAAGTAATGTCTGAATCATATGTTAAGAAATATAATGAATACAGAAAATTAGGACCAAGGATTGACACGGGTAGTCCCTGTCCTTAAGGTGTTTATTGCCCCTTACCACTAAGGTTTGCTAAAGGCTACTAACAATATACCTCCAGGATTTTATGTCAAAGCCTATGCTTGTTCTAAGTGATAGCAACTCACTATGAACCTCAATATATGTTGCTGTGAAAAGATGATAGAAAGAAGAAGATGAAGACCATTCAGTTTCATAACTGAATTGTGAGTAAAGAATCATTTATAAAATAAATGATATAATAATCACATATCAGTTTTGCATCCCATAATGATTAAACAAAACTGTTTAATCATTAATGAAATTTATTAATCTGGTTCAATGCTAAAAAGAGGCTCTTGGCTCGGGCGAAGTGCAAAGTGCGCCTAAAGCGCCAATGCGACTTTGCAACCCGCACCACGGCCCCCGGGTCCCGGGTCGCGGGCGGGTGGTGCTTTGCACCACGTCATTGTGACCAACTCCAAGCCTTTCCTTTAGTACCACTAGTGAATTAAACTATTCCACATATACTTATAAAGTATTAAATAGTTTTATTCCTACTCAATGTGGGACTTAAAGAAAATAGTTTTCTTAAACAACAATGAACCTTTTCATATTCTCCACTTTGGATACAATTAAAACACAATATATAATTCCTACTTGAATCATATATTACTCTCTATTAATCTCCTTGTAAAAGACTATCAAATACACTTTTAATTTAATACAAATTCAATCAATTAATGGGTCTAAATTAATCACCAAATTGATCAAAACTCATGTATTGAAAAGGTGCATTAACAATCCCCCACTTGTTTGAAAAACTACTTTTCTTCAAACAATTCTTTATCTATCAACTCTAAGGTTTGTATGCATAATAGAAGGTATGACGAACATTGAACCTTCTTTTAGTATAAACAACTCAAAGTCATATCAAAATAGACGGTGTCCGTAGATTGAACCTCTATTTTAAATGATACGACCGGAGCTATCATACACACACAAAAAAACTCCTTTACTATGTGAACATAATAATCACTTTCATGCTATTAAAGCCATGCGCTATATCTTGCTTTTGAACCTCTAAGAGAGTAAACCATAACTCTCTATAAGAAGCGGCTTCACTTCTAGTTCATATAGGCAAAATGTTTCTCTAGCACTCTGCTGCTATAAGTGCAACACTTTGTTAAGAGCATAACTCATCCTCTCATCAGGCAATGTACGTTACTATCATATACTACATATGAGACCAAATTGATAGTAACACGCCCAACAACTGTGACTTGTTTTTTCCATCAACCTATAAACTAGGGGTAACCTAGTAATAGGTCAGGTTCCCATCACCCTCGCTCGTAATGGTTTAAGTCCCATATCTCGTGTAGTCAAACTTATTAAATCTCTCGTCGAGGCTTAGTAAGTGGATCAACCAAGTTTTTACTGACTTCACATGATAATAGTTATAATACCATCATGTATCAATTGTCTCACAAATTCATGTCTTAGACCAATATGTCTGACTTACCATTATAGTACCACTATACGCTCTTGTTAGCGTAGAAGCTCACTATCACAATATAGTGAAATTGAGGCATTGGATTTGGCTATGATCTATGTCTAACAACATATTTCTAATCCAATCACCTCTTTTTTCCGCTTGAGCCAAAGCTATAAACTCGACTCCATAGTAGAGTGAGAATACAAGTCTGCTTCTTTCGCACCCAAGAAACAAAGACCACCGGCAAGAGTGAAAATCCACCCACTTGTAGATTTATTATCTCCCACACTATTAATCCAACTTCAGATCGTAGTATCCCTCCAAAACACTAGGGAATTTATAGTAAAACAATCCTATGCCACTGGTTCTTTTTAGATATCCAAGTACCCTTCCAATAGCTTTCCAATGATCAATATTAGGACTGCTCGTATATCTACTAAGTTTAGAAACTGCAAAAGAAATATCTGGCCGAAGTACAATGCATAAAGATACATAAGGCTACCAATAAGACTTCACAGTATTCTAAATTGCAATAGCTCTACCCTCATTTCTTTTAGTTTAACTCCATTCTCAAAAGGAGTATTCACCTCCTCGAACTCGAGATGACTAAACTTAGTTAATATTTTTCAATATAGTGAGATTGATTCAATACATAACCCCCACTATGTTTTTTAACTTTGATGCCTAAAATAATATCTACTTCACCTAAGTCTTTCATCTTAAAGACAGAGGATAAATACTTTTTAGTCTCATTTACTCCAACCATATTCGTACTGATGATCAACATATCATCTATGTACAAACAGACTATCACCATATAATCAGAAGTGGTTTTGGAGTATATGCACCTATCTGCACTATTATATTTAAACCCAAAGTTTATAATAGCAAAGATCAAATCTCTCTCACGCCATTTTTTTGGTGCCTGTTTTAGACCATAAAGGGACTTAACTAATTTGCATACTTTAGCCTCATTACCGGGAGCAACAAATCCTTCGGGTTGTTCCATATATACTTCCTCATTCAAATTGCCATTCAAAAATGCGCCTTTTACATCCATTTGATGAACGTAAAGATCATACAACGAAGCTAAGGCAAAAAGAATTCGAATGGAAGTAACTCGTGCTACCGGTGCATAAGTATCAAAATAGTCAATACCTTCTACTTGTCTAAAACCTTTTGCTACTAATCTTGCTTTAAAAGCAGAAATAGTACCGTTAGTGTTATACTTTGTTCTAAAACCCATTTCAGAACCTATAGGTTTAGAACCTCTAGGTAAATCATCAATACCCAAGTATTATTTCCCAAGATTGAATCCATTTCATCATTTACAACTTCCTTCCAAAAGGCAAGATCCCTAGAAGCCATAGCTTCTTTAAATGATTTAGATCGCCTCAAGACTATATATATAGGGTATTTCATTTACCACCTCATTATTTTGGTCCCTTCCACCAAAAAATAATAGTGACCATGATGAAATGAAATCATCATCTAAATATTTATCTTTTCTAGCTCTAGTACTTCTTCTAGGTCCACTTGGTCAATTGGAACACTAGGTTCTTCAACCTCAACATTAGACCTTATAGACCTCTGGCTCATCAAATTTTGGCATATCCACATTCTCAACATCTTTTGAGAATTTATTTTCAAAAATTCCACATCCTCGACTCCGCTTATTACATTAGACTCTAAATCAAGAAGCTCTCAGATGCTTTACTATTTTCAAAGATATCCAACAAATATACTTCTAATAGCTCTAGCTCCTAACTTAGTCCTTTTAGGATCGTGAACTCAAAATAAGCTATACACCCCTCACACTTTAAAATAATTTATGTTAGGTTTTTGCCTTCCCATTTTCATAAGGACTAGTTTTAATTACAGTACTAGGAATCCTATTTAAAATATGACACGCAGTTAAAAGTGCTTCACCCCATAAATTATTTGGCAAACAAGAATGATTTAACATACAATTAATCATATCATGAAACACACGATTTTTTCTTTCTGCTAAACCATTTTGTTGAGGTGTATATGTTGCACTTGTTTGATGTATAATGCCATTTTCTTCACAAAATGCATCAAAAGCATTCAAACAATATTCCATGCCTCTATCAGAACGTAAAATTTTAATCTTCTTCTCAAGTTGATTTTCTACTTCTAATTTGTATTTTTTGAATGAGTTAAATGCCTCATCTTTTGTTCTCAACAAAGACACATAACAATATCTGCTAGCATCATCTATAAAAGTAATGAAATATCGTTTTCCACCCCTTGTCAATATTCCATTTAACTCACAGATATCAGTATGTATTAAATCTAATAATTGTGATTCTCTATGCACATTTGGAAATGGTTTCCTCACAATTTTTGATTTAACACAAATTTCACATTTCTCAAGTTTAGTATTGCCAATATCAATCAATTTCATTGCATGCATATTTTTTAAATTCTTTGAATTTATATGTCCTAAACGACTATGCCATAAAGAAATTGCACAAGTGATAAAAACAGAAACATAACTGTTCTTATTAATAGATAATTTGTACATTCCATTACAAGCATAACCCTTTCCAACAAAAACACCATTCTTTGAAAGAATGACTTTGCCGGACTCAACAGAAATCTTAAAACCTTTCCTATCTAAAAGATCAACAGAAATTAAATTCTTTCTAATTTCTGACACAAACAACACATTCAGCAAGGTTAGCTTCTTCCCATAGGTGAAATTAACTTCCACAGTTCCTTTTCCATCAACTTTAGCCACTGAACTATTTCCCATCTGAACTTCCTGTCCAATAATCTCTTCAAATGTTTTAAACATTTCTCGATTATTACAAATATGGACAGTAGCTCCGGAGTCCAACCACCAACCATTCGGCTCACTTACCATGTTAACTTCAGAAATCATAGTCACATCAAGACTAAGATCAGATACCATGGCAACAAGGTTCTCCTCAACCATGTTAGCGGAGCCACTTTTGCGTTGTTTGCATTCTCTGGCATAGTGTCCAGTTTCTCCACAAACATGACACTTACCCTTTCTCTTATTAGGATCAGATTTTTTATTTTTCTGTCCAGGATGCTTGAACTTATGATTATCTTTTTTAACACCAGGTCCTTTCCCTTTAAATGATCTTGCCTCCAAATAGTTCACACTAGATTGTCCTTGAGTCAAATTCTTAGCATCACGTTTTCGGGCCTCCTCCTCAATACGAAGATGCTTCTGAATTTGATCCAAGGAAAAATCCTCAGATTTATGCATCAACTTTTTAGCAAAATCTTTCCAAGATGGAGGTAATTTTGCAATTATTGCTCCAACTTGAAAAGTTTCAGGCAAGACAATTTTAAGAACCCTCAACTTATTAACAATAACCTGGAGCTCATGCACTTGCTCCAAGATAGGTTTATTATCAACCATCTTATAATCAAAATATTTAGATACTAAATATTTATTTGTACCTTCTTCCTCAAATTTCTTGTATTTGAATTCCAAAGCCTCCCATAACTCCCTCAGTGATCGAATATTGTTTGTAGAAATCGTAGAGACGATCCGACAACAGTGTTGAGGATATGTCCACGAAGTAAGTTCCTCATCTTCATCCTTTTCCTTCTTTGCTTCTTTCAAAGGCTTCATGACATCATTATCATTATCTAGTCACGACCTTCTACCGGTTTTGGATCTTCTAGAATAAATCAAGGTTTAGGGTCCAAAACATATGCAATCTTCAAAATAAGTGAGTAAAATTTCAGTTTATCTTGCCAACGACTCAAATTATTTCCATCAAAACGATCGAGCTTCGACAAAATCTCGTTCATGATTTTGAAAGACTCAGATCCATTTCAATAAACACCTTAAGATTGTTAAGAAATATAATGAATACAGAAAAATTAGAACCAAGGATTGACACGGGTAGTCCCCGTTTCTAAGGTGTTTATCGCCTCTTACCACTAAGGTTTGCTAAAGGCTACTAGCAAATACCTCCGTGATTTTATGTCAAAGTCTATATTTGTTCTAAGTGATAGCACTCACTATGAACCTCAATATATCTTCTTTGTAAAAAGATGATAGAAAGAAGAAGATGAAGACTATTCAGCTTCATAATCGAATTGTGAGTAAAGAATCATTTATAAAATAAATGATATAATAATCACATATCGCTTTTGCATCCAATAATGATTAAACAAAACTGTTTAATCATTAATGAAGTTTATTAATCTGGTTCAATGCTAAAAAGAGGCTCTTGGCTCGGGCGAAGTGCACCTAAAGCGCCAATCGACCGAACACCGCAACGCGCACCCCTCGGTCGGAGCATGCAAAGTGGTGGTGCTTTCACCACATCATCATAATGACTCGAACTCCAAGCCTTTCCTTTAGTACCACTAGTGAATTAAACTATTCCACATATACTTATAAAGTATTAAATAGTTTTATTCCTACTCAATGTGGGACTTAAAGAAAATAGTTTTCTTAAACAACAATGAACCTTTTCATATTCTTCACTTTGGATACAATTAAAACACAATATATAATTCCTACTTGAATCATATATTACTCTCTATTAATCTCCTTGTAAAAGACTATCAAATTCACTTTTAATTTAATACAAATTCAATCAATTAATAGGTCTAAATTAATCCTGTGACGCCCCCAAAATTAGGTATACATCACCCATCTTGGGTAGTCGACATACATGGTATGTAATTTAAATATAACTTACTAATATAACTGCCGTGGTATGCAATACGACATAAACCGTGAGTTTGAATACAAATATTATCTACTAGATATTATACAAACTCAAAAGGAGTCCTCATTACAATTATTATCACACTATTTCACGTAATAGTGAGGACTACTAATGTTATCCTCTCGGACCATTACTCCGCTCCCCGACTCGTCCCCAAATTATGTTCTCATTTCACAGAGAAAACGTGAAAAGAAAGGGTGAGCTCAACTAGCCCAAGAAGAAATATTATGACTAAGATAATGCGTAATAAATTATCATTAGCCTTCAACAAAGAAGTGTTAAACCGATAAAATATAATAAACATCAAGTTTAATCTGCGGTAGAACAAGCAATCCATTAAAAGAGTCAAGTAGAAAATAAAAATCTACTATCTTTTATGATTTAAAAGGTTTTTCATCATCATATATAATTTTGAGACTCACTTTAATAAATAATCCACATCATCGAATCACCCCCGCACTACTACCCAAGGATATTCTTTAGTATCACGACCACAATTATTCATGACTTCGGGCCAAGAATAGTTGTGGTATTCATTAATGGTCACGATCATGCCAACAATCATTCATCAACGCACTACACTACCATCGAGGATTTTTACCACATCATTTGTAACATTACTACCATGATTACAATCGAATAGTCTCTCGGTCATAATCATACCAAGTCCATCTATGCACTACAAAGCCACAAATGACTTTAAAAAAAAAAAAAAATAAATATGAGGATGATGACAATGATATAAGAATTCAATAAAACAAGTTCAAGAATTATTTTATCCAGAATTATTAACGTCCAAATTGTCAACATGATACGTTTTGTAGAGTAAAATTCAAGAATGATCGAAGAATATTTCCATGAAAAGATATCGGATGAAACGCAAATATCAAAGATATTCTACTAATTTCATGGAGTATAGAAGTCAAAGTTTTAACCAACCGGGTATATTAAAGAATGGAATAACAAAAGAAATCACCACGCATGTGGTACTTGATGACAACGTGTTATTCCAATGTATAATAATAATAACGAACCAAGTCGTGAAATTCACACCGGCGGGATGTTCCAATGTAATAATAAAGATGAAACCGGATCCGGTAAAAATACACGTATAGGATATTCCAATGTAATGATAAAGATTTTAACCAGTCCTGTAAAACACATGCATGTGATGTTCCAATGTAATAATAAAGATTTTAACCAGTCCGGTAAAAACACGCATGTGATGTTCCAATGTAAATAATAATAAAGATGGAACCAGTCCGTGTAAAACACATGATGCATGTGATGTTCCAATGAATAATAGAAGAATGTCACCAAGTATAGGGTAAACCACGATATCAAAGTTATTTCAATGTAATAATAAGCGATGGAATAACAACAGCTCTCTTCATGAATAAGAAAGAATAACACCCCTTACGAAAGTACAACAAATAATATTCTCTACCTTAGAAGAACCGAATATCGGCAAAGTGAAGTAGCGAATCACTTTTCTTTCTTTCTCTCTATAGTTTCTCTCTCTGTAGTTTCAAAGAATTCGTAAGAAAATAATGAAGGAATGAGCTTCTATTTATAGAAAAATAGAATGCATAGTAATTAATCCATGAATCTGTCCAGATTGATTTACTTTAATCTGACTATCCATATTTAAAGCAAAATCTTTTAAATAAAATATAATATATTCTATTTATATAAAATATTTTACTATGCAAACACTATGCAACACTATGCAAAACACTATGCAAAAATACTATGCAACACTATGCATAATAAAATATAATATATTTTATTTATGAATAACTTTAATAAAGTATTCTGCTTTTATATAAAAAAGATGTTTCGCTTTTATTACGTTAATAATACTGAATAAAACAAAACGTCATTATCGCTATAATAATTCATATTATTAATCGACAATAATGGAAGCAAACCGGTGACTTCTCACATAAGCAATAATAATCAATACCGTGTAGTCTTTCTGCAACCACACGATTCGTATTTTTTTACTACCGAGTAGTTCAACAAAGATCAACGGTAAAACTTCCGCCGTTATTTCAATAAAATATTTTTGTCGCTTTCAATCCGACAATAATAATTACATTAGGGTCCACCAATGATTGAGCCGTTGTACGAATATTCCTCTCTAAACCGAATATTCCCAGACCAATCGAATAATATAACCACTTGCGATACTTTGCAAAATTTATAAATATTACCCACAAGTATAAGATTATATCAAATTTATTCCATAATATTCAAAAATAATATTTATAGAAAATTCATCTTTATTTATAAAAGTCGGGATCTTACAACCTCCCTTCTTATGAAATTTCGCCCTCGAAATTAGGGTACGATACACGGTATGTCAAGAGGTAAGGATACCTTGATTTCATTTCAGATTCTAACTCCCAAGTCATTTCCTCAACATCGTGGTTCCTCCACAAAACTTTGACTTGAGGTATAGCCTTGAGCGTAGAATATGTTCCTTCTTATCCAAAATTTGAACAGAACCCTCTTCATACGCCAAATCTTCCGCTATTTCGTCCTGGTTCTAACTCAATAATATGGTTCGGTCTTTCACATATTTACGTAACATGGATATGTGAAGAACGTTATGAACACGAGACATATTTGGCGGTCAAGCGAGTCTATAGCCACGCTTCTACTCGATCGAGGATTAAAATGGACCGAGATGAATCGAGGATTAAGTTTTCCTCTCTTTCCAAATCTTGTAACTCCTTTCCATGGAGCAACTCTTAACAACACACGATCTCCTATATCGAATTCCACGTCCTTTCGATGAAGATCAAAATAACTCTTTTGTCGATTTTGTGAGGTTTTTATACGTTGTTTGATCGTTTGAATCTTTTCCGTAGTCATGCGTACTCAACTCCTGGTCCCAACAACGTTGTTTCACCCACCTCATCCCAAAGATACCGGAAACGACACTTTCTTCCATACAACGCTCGAATGGAGCCACGCCAATACTTGCTTGATAACTGCTGTAGAAAAACTCCACCAACGGTAAGAACTTGTCCTAACTCCCTTGAAATCAAGGACACGAGTCTTAATAGATCTTCAAGAGTTTGAATAGTCCTCTCCGATCGTCCGTCCGTCTCGAGGATGATATGCCGAGCTAAATCGTAAGTCCGCCCATAGCTTTTTGCAAACTAACCCAAAATCGTGAAGTGAATCTTGGGTCTCGATCGAAACTATGGATACTGGCGATACCATGCGCATCTTACAATCTCGCTTATGTATATACGAAGCAAGACGTTCAAGTGTATAAGTTTCTCGTGACGGTAAGAAATGAGCGTACTTAGTCAATCTATCAACAATGACCCAAATCGCATCAACGCCTTGAGAAACCTTAGGAAGACCCCAGAACGAAATCCACGGTAATGTGCTCCCACTTCCATTCTCGAATTTCAAGTGGTTGAAATGGACCTTTTGGTACTTGATGCTCCGCTTTAACTCGTTGACAAGTTAGACACCTTGAGATAAACAAGTATTATCTCTCTCTTCATATTGCTCCACCAAAATGTATGGCGAATATCACGATACATTTTGGTACTCCTGTGATGGATTGCAAATGGTGTGTTGTGCGCCTCCATCATGATATTATACTTTAAATCGTGGTCGTTAGAACACAAAGTCCGGAGTCGACTCAAGTATTCCTTCTTCATCGATTCTTGCTTCCAAGATATAGCACCTTCTTGCACTTTTTCTTCCTCATACGCATCGGCTCAGTGTCTCGTAGCTGAAAGCGGCTTTAACTTTATCGATTAAAGTCGGTTACGCTTTCAGATATTTGCTATCATCACACGCGTCCTGAGTCTTTAACTCTATCTCCATCCTTTGCAAGTCACACAAAATGGGCCTTTGTGTTGACAATAACGCACTCGTGCTTGCATATGATCTTCTACTCAATCGCGCGGCCTACCACGCTCGCTTTTCCGTGGATGGTATGATCATAATCTTTCAATGATTCGAGCCAACGTCGTTGTCGCATGTTGAGTTCCTTTTGAGTGAAGAAATATTTGAGGCTTTTATGATCCGTAAAGATTTCCACTTTCTCCCCATACAAGTAATGCCTCCAAATTTTAAGTCTGAAGATAATAACCGCTAACTCCGGATCACGAGTAGGATAATTCCTCTCATATTCTTTGAGTTGTCGCGAGGCATAAACTATAACTTTTCCATGTTGCATGAGAACACATCCCAACCTTTTGCCCAAAGCATCATCATCGTAGATGATGACAAATCCTCCGAGCCGATGGTATTGTCGTAACAGTCTTAAATAAGTCTCTCTCGAGTTCTTGAAAACTCTTCTCACATTCTTCGCTCCAACCGAACTTTGATCTTTTCGAGTCACCGAAATATGGAGTAGCGATTCGAGAAAATCCTTCCACGAATCTCCGATAATAACCAAATTAAACCGAGAAAGCTACGTGCTTCCGATCATCGATTTAGGTTGTTCCCACTTTTCAATAGCTTCAATCTTTCTTTGGGTCAATAGATATTCCCCGACTTGATACCACGTGCCCGAGGAATGCTACTTCTTGACGTAACTCGCATTTCTTCAACTCGCATAAAGCTTATATTCACGAAGCTTTTGAGTGTCGACCTCAAGTGTCGCCACGATCTTCACGGCTTTTGGAATAAATAAGGATGTCATCAATGAAGACGACCACAAAGTGATCTAAATATTCCTTGAATACTTGGTTCATCATATCCACGAAGGCAAAGAGGAGCATTAGTCAATCCAAAGGACACGACTAGAATTCATAATGCCCGCATCGGAGTTCCGGAAGCCGCTTTTGGAATGTCGGTGGTTTAATCTTCAATTGGTGATATCCTAACGAAGATCAATCTTTGAAAAGAATTTGGCTCCTTCAAATCGGTCAAACAGTCATCAATACGTGGCAATGGATACCTATTTTTGATGGTGACATGATTCAACTCCGAGATAATCAATACAAAGTCGCGTACTCCCATCTTTCTTCTTCACGAATAGAACAGAGCACCCCAAGGAGAAGTACTAGGACGAATAAAGCCAATGTCTAACAATTCCTCGTAGTTGGGTCTTTAACTCCCGAAGTTCAATAGAGCCATTCGATATGGGGCTTTGGAAATAGGTTTTGTCTGGGGTTCAAGGTCGATACAAAATTCAATTTCACGCCTTCGAGAGTAGGCGGGGAAGTTCTTCTGGGAATACGTCGAAATTTATTAATAGAAATATCGTTCAAAACCGACGTATTTTTGTTTAAATCGTGATACGAAGCTAAGAAAGCTTGACATCCGCTTTTCAATAAACGAATAGCTTTATGGCTTGAGATTTACCGTGATTGATTTTAATGGTTTGGTCGTTTGAATTCGCGATAATAGGTCGATTAGGAATATGAAAAGCTAACAACCTTACGAAAACAATCAATTTTTGCATGATAAGTAGTTAACCAATCAATCCTTGTAATCACGTCCAATGCAAGTATTTTTAATGAAATAAGATCGACAGTAATGTGAGGGTACCGATTTGAACCAAACAAGACTTATAAACAATGGATGTAATGAAGGTTTCTCCCAACGGAGTTTCCACAGATATAAGTCAAAGTCTAATTTCTCCTGAGTCAAATTTAATCGATGAGCCAAAGTAGAGAAATAAAAGAATGGGTAGAACCGTGATCAAATAAAGTATAGACTTCATTGTAGTTTATGATAAGCTTACCCGTGATGACCTCATTCGGTTCCTTGCTCTCCGAGGTCACAACAAACGCCTCCTCAGACTACTGGGTTTGACTTTTCCGGGACAAACCTTTGGTTCCTCCATCCTAGTTGAATTTGTCTTCTGGAACGACAAAATCGAGCTAAGTGACCTTCTCTTCCACAATTATAACATGCTTTGACTGGCATGACGCAGCTTTGATCGATGTGTCCTCTCCTCCGCATTAGAAGCATACGATAGGTGGTCTTTCTCCTTCCTTAACAACGGTCTTTGGTCGACGCCTTTCCATCATTGTTGAATCTCCGCTTTCTTGAAATGTCCATTCTTATTGTTTTGGCCCGATTACCACCGAAGTGGTTACCATATCCGCCCGTTGATTCCCTCCACGCTTGTTGTCACCGCTCGATGACTACTCTCGCCGGTATTATAATTTCTTAAATTACCGCTTCTTTTAGTTCATAGGCTGACTCGTTATCGCGCTCCACTAATCGAGCCCTATTTACAACATTTGAATACAAACACGCTTTATGAGAAATAAGATGTCGACGTATCTCCGACTTCAAACCTCTTAAAAACATTCGCGCCATTCTTTCTTCATTATCCACTGTGGGGACGCAAATCGTGATAACTTTCGTATTGCGATATAGGTCATATTGTTTTGTTCCAACTTGATAAACTCCACCTCCTTCATGTATGGCGAATACTTTCGTGAAAGTATTTGTCGTTGAATGCCTCTGGAACTTCTCCCAAGATATCTTCAAGACAAAGAAGTGAGTACGCTTTTACCGATTCCCACCAAGAATCCGCCTCTCGCAAGAACATAAAAGGCGTGAAAGGAACCTTTTGCTCTCGGAGCATCCCAAGACATCAAATATCTTGGTAATCTGCTTTATCCATGCTTCTTAGCGAAGTGGTTTTGGCTCTCCCTTAAACTCCGGTGGTCCCAGCTCCTTGAATTGTTTAGCGGTGATCGCCTCGAGAGTTTTCCGTGTTTCCACCCACGTTTTGGGCATGAGTCGCTCTACTTTCTTGTTGCATAAATCGCATAAAGCCTCCGAACATTTGATCATTCATCATTTGGTCAAGTGTTGTTGTTTGCATGAGGATTGTCGCCTTCGATGCACATTATCCTCGATTATTGATATGTGGCGAATCAACGATCGCTCAGGTCCATCAATTCTTATTCCCAACATTCTCGGATGTCATTTTCAGATCACGCCCAAAAACAAAAGGTTAATTGACATGTAACAAATTATTCCTATATTCGATCGACCAATAAAATAGCACATAAACTTAAGTAGGTCATACTAGCGAAGGTATTCCCTGCCTCTCCTCCTAAGACTATTCTCACATCTTAGCTGGGATCATATCCTTAGCTCGATACTAACCGTGACGCCCCCAAAATTAGGTATACATCACCCATCTTGGGTAGTCGACATCGTGGTACGTAATTTAAATACAACTTACTAATATAACTGCGTAGGTATGCAATACGACATAAAACCGTGAGTTTGAATACAAATATTATCTACTAGATATTATACAAACTCAAAAGGAGTCCTCATTACAATTATTATCACACTATTTCACGTAATAGTGAGGACTACTAATGCTATCCTCTCGACCATTACTCTGCTCCCCGACTGTCTCAAATATGTTCTCATTTCCTCAAGAGAACAAAAAAAAAAGGGTGAGCTCAACTAGCCCAAGAAAGAAATATTATGACTAAGATAATGCGAATAAATTATCATTAGCCTTCAACAAAGATGTTAAACCGATAAAATATAATAAACATCAAGTTTAACTGCAATGAACAAGCAATCCATTAAAAGAGTCAAGTAGAAATAAAATCTACTATCTTTTATGATTTAAAAGGTTTTTCATCATCATATATAAATGAGACTCACTTTAATAAATAATCCACATCATCGAATCACCCCTCACTACTACCAAAGATATTCTTTAGTATCACGACCACAATTATTCATACACTACGGGCCAAGAATAGTTGTGTATTCATTAATGGTCATGATCATGCCAACAATCGTCCATCAATGCACTACTACCAATCGAGGATTTTTACCACATCATTTGTAACATTACTACCATGATTACAATCGAATAGTCTCTCGGTCATAATCATACCAAGTCCATCTACGCACTACAAAGCGCGTATGACTTTAAAAAAAATAAAAATAAACACGAGGATGATGACAATGATATAAGAATTCAATAAAACAAGTTCAAGAATTATTTTATCCAGAATTATTAACGTCCAAATTGTCAACACGATAATCTTGTTTTGTAGAGTAAAATTCAAGAATGATCGTAAGAATATTTCCATGAAAAGATCTTCGGATGAAACGCAAATATCAAGGATATTCTACTAATTTCATGGAGTATAAAGTCAAAGTTTTAACTAACCGGGTATATTAAAGAATGGAATAACAAAAGAAATCACCACGCATGTGGTACTTGCGCATAAACGTTATTCCAACGTAATAATAATAATCTTACCAATGTCGTGAAATTCACAATCGACGTGATGTTCCAATGAATAATAAAGATGAAACCAGATCCTGTAAAAAATATGCGAGATAGGATATTCCAACAGAATGATAAAGATTTTAACCAGTCCTGTAAAACACATGCATGTGATGTTCCAACAGAATAATAAAGATTTTAACCAGTCCTGTAAAACACACGCATGTGATGTTCCAATGTATAATAATAAAGATGGAACCAGTCCTGTAAAAAACACGTATGTGGATGTTCCAATGTAATAATAGAAGAATGTCACCAAGTATAGGGTAAACCACGATACAAAGTTATTTCAATGTAATAATAAGCAATGGAATAACAACAGTTCTCTTCATGAATAAGAAAGAATAACACCCTTACGAGTACAACAAATAATATTCTCTACCTTAGAAGAACCAATATCGGCAAAGTGAAGTAGCAGAATACTTTTCTTCTTCTTTCTATAGTTTCTCTCTCAGAGTTTCAATGAATTCAGTAAGAAAATAATGAAGGAATGAGCTTCTATTTATAGAAAAATAGAATGCATAGTAATTAATCCATGAACGGTCCGATTGATTTACTTTAATCGACGACGTCCATATTTAAAGCAAAATCTTTTAAATAAAATATAATATATTCTATTTATATAAAAATATTTTACTATGCAACACTATGCAAAAACACTATGCAAAATACTATGCAACACTATGCATAATAAATTATAATATATTTTATTTATAGAATAACTTTAATAAAGTATTCTGCTTTTATATAAAAGATGTTTCGCTTTTATTACGTTAATAATACGAATAAAACAAAACGTCATTATCGCTTATAATAATTCATATTATTAATCGACAATAATGGAATCAAACCGAGTGACTTCTCACATAAGCAATAATAATCAATACCGGTATGCTACTATGCAACCACACGTATTCATCGTATTTTTACTACCGAAGTAGTTCAACAAAGATCAACCAGAAAACTTCCGCCGTTATTTCAATAAAATATTTTTGTCGCTTTTCAATCCGACAATAATAATTACATTGTGAGGTCCACCAACGATTGAGTAGTTGTGCGAATATTCCTCGCTAAACCGAATATTCCCCACCAATCGAATAATATAACCACTTGCATACTTTGCAAAATTTATAAATATTACCCACAACTATAACATTATATCAAATTTATTCCATAATTTTCAAAAATAATATTTATAGAAAATTCATCTTTATTTATAAAAACTGGGGTCTTACAAATCCCCAAATTGATCAAAACTCATGTATTGAAAAGGTGCATTAACATCATATGTACATCAACCACTAATAGCGCTTAAAACTTGAAAGGCAAGAATTTCATAGATACTGCTCTTAGATGGTTTGAATAATCTATAGCTAAATTAATACTCAGACAAGATATATGTGAAACTTTAATCACTCAGAATTTGCCTTGGATCCTTAATATATGTGAAACTTTAAAGTACAGAAAAGCAATGAAAGTATCCTCAGATTATCACTTACCAACACCAGAGCCTAGCTCAATGATAGAACATCCTTGGAGCATCTCAACATTCTTTGAAAGGTAATCGTTCAAGATTATCGCACCAGGCCACACCAATTGGCCCGTCAAATCATAATCAGCTATCATTTGAGTTAATTTACAAAATAAGAGACTATATCATCTGAAAAATTACATGCACCAATATTTGACCAATGTGGAGGTTAGTTAACTTGACATATACCAACATAACTTTCTCATTTATTTCCTGAAAAATACATAAATATCAAGTAGCTGATCCTAAAGCAACAGCAATCTAGTGCCAGATAATGGCCAAAGCTTGTAATATGTTGAATAGTGTCCCAGAAAATTTCTTTTTTCCAAAGCACAAGTAAAACTCAACATCTATGGACTATGGCACAATACAAATTAAAATGTAATAAAACGCCAACAATACCAAATGATGGCAATAACATCATTTAGCCAACTTAAATCCCCTATTAGAATATCCAAATAGACAGAGATAGGGAGAGAGGGGTCAAGACTGACAATCAACTCGAAATTAATAAAGAAACTACAGCTTCAACAAGATCAGTCACCTCTGCCTATAACTATACACTAACACTTGAAAAAATAATTGTCATAATAACCCTACATTATCTGTATCGGTCAAAATCATGCAACCATGTACAATGTGGTCAACACATCTACACCCTCAGTCTATATTCTCTTTCTCAGTAATCATTTCAAAACCAACCACAATTTCAAACTATCAAAGCCTACAATTGGCATTAAACCAATATGGTCCATAGTTCATAAATCTAGTCCGGAAAACCAAAAACCAAAGTTAGAGTGAGTATTTTCTCTCATAATTTATTCTCTCTTCAACTTATAATCATCACTATAAATTTGAAAAAAATGTAATGAACATGAAAAATGAAAAGGGTAACCGCATGTTAAAAGATGGAGTAAAAATGAAAACTTTTTGTCTCATACTTTCTTCCTCCCATTTTCCAGGGTATCCAAGTAACAGTTTTACCCATGTAACAGAGCAAATAGTGAAACATATAAGTACAAATAATGTAGGGGAAAAGAACAAATGGGCTTATGGGTATGAACTATGAAGTAATTAAAATCAAATTAAAGAAAGAGAGAGAACTCACTTGAAGCTGATTGAAGACATAGGAGCTCAAGAACTTGCGACCCAAATGTGAATTTGGTAAGCTGGTAACTGCACAAATCAAAACCCATTTATTAACTTACCAGTTTAATATTCAAGTAAAAAATCTCACTAGAAAGTAAAGATTATCCCAGCGAGATTACTCGTCATTGATAAAGAAAGATTCATCTAAGCAAACTATGTCGTCTTCTTCTTCTTTTCTCTCCATCAATTTGTTTTCAGTTTGCACAGAGAATCTGGTATCAGGGTTTTCTTTGGTTTGATTCTTTTTCTGTTTTTCCATTAAACTGAACGAACGCTTCAAATTGGGGTAGGCTTGGGTTTGGTTGTGGGCTGAAAATTAAAATCAGAAAATAGTTTGGATTCGTAATATCTCGGCTAAAAAGCTGTATTTCATAAATTAGTGGGAGCTACTTAAATTATAATTTTTTTTAATACTAGATCATTTAAAAAGTTATTCGGATTCTATATATAAATCTCAATTAAATTTTATTTTAGGCTCCATAAATTTTGTAATTTAAATTTAAACAACTAAATATATCCTTATTAAATAGAGCACGAGAATGATCGATTTTTTCTAATTTAAAAATTATGGCCACGATGTTTAAAATTGAAATAATTACAAATTCAGTTTTTATTTAACTAAATTTATTTGAAAATATTTTTTTACTTTCGAGTAGACTCAATAACATAATAATATGATTATAAATATTGTAAATTATTTAAATAGTCTTAAAAATAATTTTAAACGCCAAAATTAAACTTATAGTTTGGAAAGAAATGTAAAAAAAAAAATTGAAATGAAATTTAATGAAGAAAGCTAAATTCGATTGAAGACACAAAACTCTTTTATTTTTAGACAAAAAGGGGTGTGAATCATAACACGGTGCGGGGATTCTAACGCAATCGCCACACTAGACTTTCACTTTACCGCTCCAAAAAGCGACCCTCGCAGACTCACAATTAGCGGAGCCTCGCCCTTTTCTTCCTCCCCATTACCATCAGCCGCACACTACCATCAGCCGCAGAGCCGCCGCTCTAAAACCCATTTCAAATCTCTCTTTGTCCCATTTCAAAACCTGCTAAATACATCTGAAATCCTAACATTCATGCTAATGATACGATCAACCGTCATTGCCAAAACAGGTCGGTCCCTTTTCTCTTTCCTCGCAATTCCTCCTATCAAATACTTATCATCATCATCATCATCATTTTCTCCTTCAGTCGCTTCTTCAATACCTGAAACAGGACCCGACCCAGTTTCTCTCTCTACCCAGCTCGTTGCTCTTTTGTCCAGCCCCAAGTGGCAGAAACACCCTTCTCTCAGAAGCTTAATCCCATCCATATCCCCATCATTTCTGGCTTCTCTCTTCACAGATAATCCCAATCTCAATCCCCAAACTGCTCTTTCCTTCTTCAATTATCTCTCCCAAAAGCCCACATTTAAACCCAACGTTCAGTTGTATGCGTCTTTATTAAGTATATTGATCCGTAATAAGTTACTGGGTTTAGCTGATAAGATCCGTATTTCGATGGTCAAATCGTGTGAATCAATAGATGATGTAAAATTTGTGATGGGTTTGTTGAGAGAGATGAATAATTGTGATGGTGAATTCAAATTTAAGCTCAGTATTAGATGTTACAATACACTGTTAATGTCTCTGTCGAGGTTTCTTATGATAGATGACATGAAATGCGTGTATTTAGAGATGCTGGATGATAAGCTTTCACCGAATATTTACACATTTAATACCATGGTTAATGTTTACTGTAAACTGGGGAATGTGGGTGAGGCTGATTTGTATGTACGTAAGATTTTAGAAGCTGGGTTGAGTCCGGATACTCATACTTATACTTCATTGATTTTAGGGCATTGTAGGAAAAAGGATGTAGATAATGCTTTTAGGGTGTTTGTAGTTATGCCACAAAAGGGTTGTCGAAGAAATGAGGTTTCATATACAAATTTAATTCATGGGTTTTGTGAAGTGGGGCGAATTGATGAAGGCCTCGAGATGTTTTCCCAAATGGGGAATGATAATTGTTGTCCGACTGTGAGAACTTATACAGTTTTGATATTTGCATTATGTGGATCAAGTAGGATGCCAGAGGCATTGAATTTATTCAATAAGATGATAGAGAAAGATTGTCAGCCAAATGTGCACACTTACACTGTTCTCATTGATGGCTTTTGTAAAGATAAGAAGCTTGATGAAGCTAGGGGAGTGCTGAATGAGATCTCAGGAAAACGGTTGTGTGGAAGTGTGGTGGCTTACAATGCTTTAATCAATGGGTACTGTAAGGAGGGAATGATTAATGCTGCATTTGAGATATATGACATGATGGAATCAGAAAACTGTAGAGCAAATGTTCGTACCTATAATGAGTTGATTTGTGGGTTATGTAAGGCTTAAAAGGGTTCACAAGGCAATGGCACTGCTTGATAAGATGCTTGAGCTAAAGCTGTCACCTAGCCTTATTACATATAACTTGTTAATTCATGGACAGTGTAAGGAGGGTCATATCGATAATGCATTTCGGTTGGTTAATTTGGTTAAGGAGGATGGTTTGGTCCCAGACCAGTGGACTTACGGTGCTATAGTAGATGCCCTATGTAAATGGGGGAGGGTCGAAGAAGCTCATGCTCTATTTGATTCTTTCCGGGTGAAGGGTATAAAAGCTAATGAAGTTGTATATTCTGCTTTGATTGATGGTTACTGCAAGGCTGAGAGAATTGACAGTGCCCTATCTTTATTCGAGAAAATGCTTTCAGAAGGTTGCTTTCCAAACCCATGCACTTACAATGTACTAATTGATGGTTTGTGCAAAGAAGGAAAGATGCATGAGTCATCATTGTTACTAGAAAAGATGGTAATGAGAGGTATAAAACCAACAATTATAACTTATGCAATTCTCATTGAGCAAATGCTAAAAGAGTATGCATTTGATAAGGCTGATACGGTTTTAAACCAAATGGTGTCCTTAGGATATAAGCCTGATGTTTGTATTTACACTTCATTTCTTCTTGCATATTGCAACCAAGGAAAGTTGAAAGAAGCTGAGGATCTGATGAGTAAAATGAATGATGAAGGTGTTATTCCAGATTTCACGACTTTCACAGTGTTAATTGATGGGTATGCACGTTTAGGATTATTACATCGTGCCTTTAGTGTTCTCAAGAATATGGTCGATGCTGGATGTGGACCTTCACACTATACCTATTCAGTGTTAGTCAAGCATTTATTAAACGAAAAGCAGAGGGAAAAAAATAGCAATCAAGTAGAACTTGATCTGAAACAGAATGTCACGTCAATTAATATCGCTGATGTTTGGAAAACAATGGAATTTGATACTACTCTTGATCTTTTGAAGAAGATGGTTGAATGTGGTTGCGAACCTAATGTGAATACTTATAATGCACTCATAGCTGGACTTTGTAAAGAAGGGCGCTTTGAAGAAGCGTGGAGGTTGGTTGATTATATGAAGAAAAAGGAGCTTTCTCCCGATGAAGATATTTATAACTCTTTAATAAGCTGTTGCTGCAAGTTGGGAATGTATGAGGAAGCAGTGAGGCTGCTTGATTCTATGTTCCAATGTGGTTTCTTACCACATTTAGACTCCTGCAAATTGATTGTCTGTGGGTTATGTGACAGTGGAAATACTGAGAAGGCCAAGGCAGTTTTCTGTAGTCTTCTCAACTGTGGGTACAATCATGATGAATTAGCATGGAAACTTCTCCTCGATGGCTTGCTTGAGAGGGGCCTTGATGACAGATGCTCTGAACTGGTGGACATTATGGAGGAAAAGGGTTGCCAGCTTAATCCTCAAACATATACAATGTTGATTAATGGGCTTCTTCATAAAAAGGATGGGAAATAAATAGTAAACTTTCAGTAGGTTTGCTTCTACGTCTTGGGCAACAGTCCTCTCTGATGCTGTTCATCTCTTCAGGGGGTACTACTCTGATCATTTCAGGGTACTGCTTTCTATATTTTTTCATTGACAATATTCAACTCAAATCCATGAACCATGATTTGAAATTACTGAAATGTATCTTTACTTCCCCAAGCTTTCTCTAATTAGACAAGATTGTGGTGCAAAAAGATGGGTTTTACTTCGCCTTTTGGTATCCAGATAACCAAGTCTTTGTTCTTGTGGTTTAAAATGCAGTTTTTGGTATATGGAGGCTTGCAAAGGATGAGTTAGGACTAACGAATGCTATGCACGTTCGTTGGAGTCTGTAGTCAATGTAAGACCTTTCAACTACTAATATTTTCATTTTTCTTCTAACGTAGATCACGGACCAATCAATATATGTTTCTGAAAATTTATGTTGCTTTGCTACTATGTGTTGATTTTATTATTGGTAGCTGATGTTACTATAATGGGAGAGAAATAGTTGAACATTTTAACTATTAATTTAAAACAGTATTTTCTTAGTATTGTGATTATAGTTTAGATAAATAAAAGAATATATGCCCATATAGAATGTAGAAGTTTTGGCCAGTGTTAGCCAATACAACTAGTAATTCTTTGATTTATCTTAATTCGATTATTAAGGTTGTGGAAGATATCGTGCATATGAGTATTTGTCCTGTACTGTTCTTGCTGTCTTGCATTTCAAATTGTTGGAGTTAAAAGTCCATTTTATGATACTTGAAAATTGAAATTTGCTATCAACGAAAACATCTCAATTTTAGTGCCTAGTCCGAGTTATTCTTATTGGTTTTCTTTGTGGTGTAGTTACTAATATATCCACATTTATATCAATTTTGGGTATTCTCTCTGGTGTCAATGAACATATAAATGATACATCCCCTACCAAAATACACACGAGATACGAGAATTTGTGAATTCTTGAAGAAAGGGTGCTTTATGCCTTTAAAGGTTTTAAATAGCATGGCAGGTTGGATTAACAACCTTTCATGGTTCAACACCATGATACAACCGTGGAGACTCCTTTGAGCTGGTGTTTGGATAAGATAGGTAAAATAATATTCTTTGTTAAATTTTCTTTACTCTGATACAACATTACAATTATGCAATCCAAGTAATAGTCTTTTTTTTTTCTTTCTAAAAATGGTTTCAATAAGATAGATGGTTAATAATTGTTTTCCTAAACTTTGCTATAATTATGCCACAGCTCTGGGTGTTACAAAACCTACTCTTTCCGGTATATTTTACAAGGCTTTCATGGGGATTATGTGCAATAGGATAGGAAATGTTCCTCAGGACTCAGGAGACTACTTATCCTTTAGAGTAAATTTATGCATACATCATCTTTACTCCCTCCTTGCCGAAACGCAGCTTCTTTTGTCGTTTTACTTTTTTTTTTTAAATTCTTTGCCCACCTTCTCCTGCCTTTTTGTTTCTCTCTCTACCAGTCCGCCCTTCGTCCACAAATGAAGGGCACATAACCATACTTAAACTTCATCGTCGTTACTTCTCACGCCATTAGATGACGACGGCGATCTCAGCCGCCGTCATTTCTGCCTTCATCACCCTCATCGTCGTTGCCTCCACCGTCCACTCCCTCGGCGGCTCCGCATCCACCCTCGCTATCAGCTACGACACCACCATTGTTTGCGGCATCGTCGCCAAGCAGCAAACACAAACAATTATACGATCATCGTCTTCCCGAAAATCTCTTTACAGTCCGTCACCGGCGGCCAGGATTTTTTATGCAGAGTGAGGACCAGCGGTTTGTAGAGGATATAACAATTTAGGGCAATTGAATGTTACTTCTTCAAATTTGGCTTATGAATATTCTGCTGTATCATTAGGATTGAATCATTGTTAACAGCTCTATTGTTTGTTGGAGTGTAAACGGGAAATTCTGTAATTCTTATATGGAACGATCCCTCTCAATGAAGGATCCACACTTGCTCATTGTTACTAGTTCGAAATATGCTACCTTCTGGTTAAAGTTCATATAGGCTTTTGATTTGACATTAGTTTTAATATAAATATTCAGTAACAAATAAAAGAACAAATGGGTAATACTTCTTCAAATTTGGCTTATGAATATTCTGCTGTGGAGGATTCTATTTCTAATAAAGCCTTCAAGCTTATAACATTATTAAAGATTGTCATTGTTTGTTGATGTAAGAAAAGATTTGATATCATATCAGAGCTTATAAGATCATTAAGGATGTGTACAGATGATAAGTGGGTTTTATATTTACGAATTTGGTATTGTTAAGCTTAATTATTGATATATTTGAGTACTAGTAATTGCCCGTGCCTGAAGGCACGACGTAACGAAAAATTAGATTAAAATTCATAAACTACTACATTTCTTAAAGACTCTTTGCAACCTAAAATAACTTACAATCAGACATAACAATTATCATAATTCGCCATACCACCACAATAATTAATACATACTCAATCATCAACACATATCTAACCACCAAAACATAAAGCTAGCCGCTACTAATTTCAAGAAATTTCGGCAGAGCTTCCTTTAAAAATATATATCCAGAAAAATCTAAACTTGTCTACAAAACTTACAATCATCAATACATATCCAAACTATCAAAACAACCATCATTCCATACCCAAAATCATCATAACCATATATAATTAGTTAACTTTACAAAAGACATAACACAAAATACACACATGCGGAAAATAGAAAAACAACTTCGTATTCTTTACAGCTTACACCAAGTATCCTTCAATGTATACCTGAAAATATTTGAAATATAAAAATTATCGAAATATGTGAGTCAAAATAAAACAATTGTAAATCCGAAATATAAGACCCCTTACTTTTTTCTTTAGTTGGATTCAATATAATTAGATAAATTGAATATGAGGAAATTCAATATGCAGGAAAACATCAAGATAATTCCATAGCAAACAACAATTCAACAATGTTAGCTTCTTTTTTTCTTTTGAAAAGTACAAAAGTCACTATTAGCTTGTTTGAATGATCATTAGTTGAATGTACAACCTCTATAATAGGAAAAGCTTATTATAATGAAATTCATGGACATGATCATGCAACAAAATTGGATGATTCTAACAATCAGTTGAACAGATAACATAAAGCAAAGCTGCTAACAAATAATAAGAGTAATTACCTGAGAAGCAGCAAGCTATTGAATTATGGCCTTTAGTTTAGGATCTTCGCCAAAAGCACCACAACCTCAATTCCCTGTTACAATTCCAATTATGTGTTGATGGGCCATATACTGACTAACCTTTTCCTGGAGTTTCTTGATCAACTTATAACTCATATTTTTCACATTTTTTTCAAAAGATGTTGGAGTTTCATTTAACTGAGGAAAAACATAATACAAACAATTAAAGCATTAGGACTCTAATTTAAGAATTCATTAATTCAATTGAAAAGTTTAGCATTTGCATTAGGGCTGTATTTTAGGAATTGAGATAGATTAAATTAGACTTAATTATAGGGATTATATTGGGGACTAATTATGGAGATTTGAATATTAGTGGTGCAACTATATAACTAATAGATGGATCTAATCTTCAGGCAAGTATATTGCTAACACTGTACTTAGCACTTAGAGGATGGGGTTTTCTCATAATAACCCAACTTGAAAGAGCACTAACCTAGGAATATCACTTCCATCCGGCTTTCATCGCCAATTCGTATACTGAGAATATTTTCTTCCATTGCTTTGGCAATCATATGCCTCATCAACAAAAGGGTAATTCCATGGTTTATAAATTAGATAATTTTCTTCATCTTTAACCTAACTCCCAACATAAAAATTGCAACTTTTCATCGTCTCCAGTATTTTAGCATAGAACAAAATCTACAGCCTTAAAGATAACTGACAATAGATAAAATTGATAGTTTAATTACAAATGCATAAATTGGAATACAAAGAAAGAGGTATATACTCTTCTGAGGAAAAACATGATTAACTCTGAATCACATAGTTCAATATTAAATTTGGGAAAACTTTGTTTAGTACCATCACATTCCTACAATATTATCGAAGGACACCAAATCAAATTCTAGAAAATGAAGTAAAAAATTGAGAATTTGATATATGTTGTATACATAAATATATAAAAATACAAATATAAGAATATACTTGGAGAGGTTGTGGAAAATGAAGGAGGCGAGGGATTTCAAGCCATGCTTCTAGAGGTTCCTAGAAGAAATTTTTTTGATAGGATCTTATCCTCCTTCTGTCATAGGCTTAATGATGCAAGAACTCCATAGAACCAATCTAGCAAAAACACTAATTCTCTAAACCGTCTAAAAACTTCCAAAATTTATTCAAAAAATAATCAACCTAAATTGATAGATCCACGAACTCCATAGTTCGCAATCTCTCAATTTACTCAACCCAAAAAGGCCCAAATAGTTCAAATTCTTGAGAAATAAATCCTAAAGAGAATGAATATATAAAAATAATTTTAAAAAAAACACAGGTAATACGATCAAAAAGAAGAAAAAGAGGAAAAGACAACTAGAAGGGTTATTTACTTCCAAATTGAAGCATTCAGAAGAAAGGTTTTAGCAAAGATTTTCCATTCGAATCGAGATCGGAAATGGGCTTCAAGTCATAGCTAAGGACGACAGTATGCCTAACCTCATATCAATACTAATATATAAAAGTAAATACTAATATATAAAGAACACATAAAAGTAAATCTGATGATGTTAGCTCAAATAAAGGGATACTTGAAACAACTCTAAAAATCTAGAATACAACTCTAGTAAATATTCTACTTTAGTACCTTATACTTTCAAGTTTCAACCAATTATAAATAAAATTCTGGTCAGGTTCTGTAGTTATATGACCTTGCCAATGAAAATGAGTTGTTTTGCAATGAATTCTTTTTTTCTCTACCTGTTGTTGCCTTCCCCAGTGCTTTTTACAGGAATACTTCATTTGAACAACATAAATCTATACCATGATCATTGTGTTTCAATGATTATCAGGTTACTAAATTTTTAACATCTATAATAGTACTTGGAGAAAGAATTGGAAATATATTTTTCTAGCTCTGGAAATTTTGCATTGCGTAATGCTATCCACATAATTGGCAATTAGCACAACAAATCCCTTCCTTGTATTTTGTTACTCCCACAAAGATCCACTAATAATTTAGTAAAGAAACCTACAGTTCTTCATCTCACCTTGTGAAGCCAATCCAATCAAGTTAACAGTAAAGTGTGGCTATTGGAGCCTTTGGTGTATATAGCCAAATATATATGGAACTAATTTATGAAAGAGTGAATACCTGAACAATGAGACGGCATCGAGCTTAAATCCATCATTAGAGACCTAAGAATCAAAACCGGCTACACTGATTAAACCGTTGGCTCTCGTCTCTATACTCCAAGATTCTCTCCCTGTCCACACATATCACCATCTTAACAAATTAATAAACTTAATTTCAAATTCATATTTTTAGTAAATTCAACTCTAAGCAAATTAATATACTCCCAAAAAAATCATAATTTTTAGTAAATTTAACATTTAGCTACTCACTTACCACTTAAACTAACAAGTGAGTCCTAATTTAAAACGTACTCAATTTTGAGGAGGAATTTTTGAGAATTAGGGTGGAGGTTGTCCTATTTAGTTCCATAGCTAGTGGGAGCCTTTTCATTGGTAAAGAGATAAAGTTAGATTTTGTTGTTGTTGATGTTGAAATTGGTGTTGCTGTAATTGTTGTAATTGTTGATGTTGTTGGAGAGTTGAAGGAACGGGGAGCTCTGCTGAAATGGAGGTTGAGGTTGGAACAGTGACAGTTGTTTGTGCTCAGGCGTTAGTGGAGGAGAACAGTGACGGTTGTTTGTGATCAAGGGAAAGAAAAGGAGTCGATCGAGAAGAAGAGAAGGAGTCGATTCACTGAACGATGGATTCGATTCTAAACTCGCGTGAGTTTTTCAATTGAGCGAGTTAATTAGTTGACTGAGCGAGTTTTCAATTGAATGATGGAGGTGACTGGTGAGCAGGAAAGAGACTAGCTGTAAGGGATTTGGGTGCAAGAGGGGGTAGCGTGTAGGGGGTGAGTTTGATTTGGGCGGGATTTTTTTTTTTTGTGAGATGAAATGTGAGTCATTGGATTGAGATTAAATTGGAAAAATTGAGATGAAATCTAGGTAATTGAATTGAAATTAGAATGAATCTGAACCGTCATTGTGCTTTTAAAGTTGGAAAAGATTCAAATTGGGTTCTATTATTATTATAGATTATAAAAATGAGACTCATATATGGATTGAGATTGATAATCTTTTAAAATATAATTAAAATTTTATATTAAATACATTGTATTAAGTAGGCTATTGATCATTTTATTTTAATGGCTGATATATACAAAAACCTTTTATTTTTTGTAAAAGGCTAAAATATTATTGAAAATATATCCCAAATTCTATAAGAATTAGACAATGGGATATAAGATTACAAATCTGTCTGCTGAATACAAAGAAAATTGAAATGTTTTTTTTAATATGTCACTATACTACTGCTTCTGCTTTCTACAACTGTTGCTACCATTTTTTTGATTAAAACTGTTGCTACCAATCTTCCTACAAAATTGCTCCTAAATATTTCTCATTGTCCTTCTATCAGTCTTTGATTTCGGGTCTTGTTTGCTTCACTTGATTTAATGCATGCTCCTTTCATAGAACATTTGTCAGTCTCATATTCTTTATAACTTGCATTTGAAGACATTTTAAATGGCATGACTAAGAATATAACCAAAAACTCCTCTAAAACTGATTATGAGAAAAGAAGCTTACTTTAAACTTCTTCCCGCGAAGTTTCTTCTTGCCTCCAATGGCACACCTTTTATGCATTGAATCCAAAAAATACGTGCAACCTAATATGAAACATTAGTTAGACATGCAAACTAATGTTGTGTTAGATCATTTCACCGGAATATGTAGAATCTAGTATAATATTACCGAAACTTTGAAATACATCCCAAAGAAGAAGAATCGCCGGAAGAATAACCATGAGATAAGCCCTGGTCCAGGATAAAGGAGAAAAATATTTCGAAAAGTTTAGCACCGTCAATAATGTAGGATCACAAAAATCGAAGGTCAAAGTTATTATGGTACCTTGGAAACCCGTAGGAGGTCCAATTGCTGCGTAATCTTCTACGATTGATTCCCAAAATGATGTTAGAAAATGTGGACTTTTAAGTTAGAAAGGAAATTTAGAATCATTTTACTACAGTTGGACATATCAGAATTCAATTTGAAGAAGGTTTACACCTTTAATAAATCAATTGAAGCTCTATCTCATGTTTTAATTGAAATTTTTACTACCCTCCATCTGAAAAAGAGTCATATTTTGTTGTTGACTTTTAATTTTGAGAATATTAAATGACTTTTTATTCTGGACAGAGGGAGTGTGTTGCAATGATATAAAACAACTGTCTTTGTATCATCAAATCATTGCCATATTAATACAAACCAACATTATCTGCTTCCGAAATTGCTTCTAGTAGTCACCAACCATTACTTCTATTACCCCCCAAAAAAAAAAAAAATAATAATAATAATAATTTTACTTCATTAAGACCATGAATGTGAGCAATGTGATGCCTACTTGTGGTATTGTAGCAGACTCACAAGAATTTAGCTCAAATATTAAACCCAGACAAATTTCCATTTATGACACTCACATGCAGTCAGCTAATGCCTTAGTTACATGGATTTGGATGTAGTGTTTGATTGGACACATGTACTTTAAAGAGTAACATAGACACTCCTCAATTCACCAAAATTTAGCACTATAATGAAATGTCCAACACACACACCCTTATCCTAGTGTTGACTATCTGACACAAATACGTTAGGGTAAAATGAAGAGTCCGTGTAGCATCAACCTAATACTTCAGAGAAGCTTCAACTGTGGACTAAAAGCTTGGACATATATAAATTATCTACCAATAGCTAGCCAAAGCGAATAAGCATCAACTTTCATCTTCAAAAGCATAATGGAAGCTTCATTAGTGCTAATTATTTTAAACCTCCTAAACATGTTATTCATGCCAATTTTGTTGGACATAGTCAAAACCAAACATGTGCAAATGTGGATAACAAATGTTCCTTTACTCCAAAGTAGATGTAATTACCTTTCTCATGACTTTCATGGTATGTGTGGTGGTCATATACTCTCCATATACAAAATCATCATGTACCACCAACTCAAATTAATCACATATTTTGGTGCACTTTTTGAAGTCAATTTAGAAATCAAAAAATTCAAAATCAATACAAATTTATTAAATTTTAGTACAAACAACTATAATTATTATAAAATAACTAAAGGCTACTAAAGAATCAATTTTGAATTTTAGAATTTTGCTTATGGACTCTAAAATGTCAAAATATTGCATACAATTTCGTAAAAGTATAACATCATAAATGATCCAATTGAAGCCGAAAATTAAGAAAATGAATACATATACCTTAACATCGATCCAACCAGTTGCTTATAAAAAGCGTGTCCAATCTTGCTTACCAATGTTACTATGTAATACTCCACAAAACCAAGTTCTACAAATATTGGAATAATTTTATTGTGAAATCATTGTAACCAATTAAGTAATTAACAAAATAAAACTCAAACTAATACATCAAATATGACCTTAACTAAGTTCAAATAAGAACAACTAAAACATCAAATAAAACCTCACCTTTTACTTTGTAAGCTACAACTTCTCAACAATTGATATCTTAAGAGGTCGAAACCCTAACCTATGTTCCCTTGACTTATTGAGACTAAGAAAGAGTGGGTAATACAGAGGGATATAGAAACCATAGAGAGAGAGACAGGGGAGAAAACTGGGTAGTATAGATGAGCGAGAAGATGAAGGGGAAACGGAAGAGTCATACATGCCTTTATGGGATCGCTGAAATTGAGAGACGATTTGAGGGGATTTACAGAGGATGAGGAGGATATCAAACCAATTGACATATATAGGATTTACCTTGTGTGGCGAACTGGTGCTTAATAGATTCAGCCATGGCGGCTTCATCGGTAGCAATTGACGGTTTTATTCGGCAAACTCAGATGGAAGAGTGGGGAAGAGGAAGGGGAAGAAACTGAAAGAAGAAGAAGAAGAAGAAGAAGAAGAAGAAGAAGAAAGAGGAAATATAAAGAACATCGACCGAAGGCAATCGACATAATTAAACTGAGTTAACTCGCCTATTTTTTTGGGCGGGATTTTTTTTGTGTGAGATAAAATGTGAGCCTTTAGATTAAGTTAGAAGAATTGAGATGAAATGTGAGCCTCTAGATTAAAATTAAAATGAATCTCAACCGTTCTTGTGCTTTCCTAAATGAAAGATTCAAAATGGGTTCTGTTTTATTATATAGATTTTTAGTATCTTTTTATTGGTTTTTGTGTTTATTTCTTGTAGGATGGAGCTAGAGGGACAAATTGGTCATTTGGGAGAAGAAAAGGATTAAAAAATTATTAAAATTGGAGCTAGTGACATTTTTGTAAATACTTGGTCCTTGCCTAGCGCCTAGTGTGCTTGAACTATACTAAACCTAGTGCCTAGTGCGCTAGGCCACGACTTTTATTGGTTTGTTTTGCTGCAAGTTGGATTTTGAAGCCAAATAGGAATCTGGATAAGGGTTTGGACCAATACAAATAGGAAAAGACTTCAGAAAAGACGTATGAAGTAAACTATCATAGGATTTTATCAAGATATTTGCAGAGAGAACAACAAGAGAAACACAAAGGAGAATTCAAAGACTAAAGATCAAGTGGAGGATTAGGAGCAATCTGACAAGTTTTTCTAAACTTTTCTATAGTTCTTAATATTTGTAATTATATGGGATGTTTGGATTATGTTTTCCTTTATCATTATGAACTAAATTATAATTAAGATTGCAACGGAACTTGGTATGTAGTTTAAATTAAACCTTCCCGTTGAATGAAAGTTGGTTTTTATTGAATCGTTTATTATATCTTGTGTTTATTGATTAATTGTTTGGCCAGCAATTACCATGATAATCTATATAAAATTGGAAGATGGAGTATAGATTGAGATCTGGTTATAATAACATCTGTTTATATAATCTGAATAGGGTTAATATGATTAGCATGTAGGATAGGAATGTACTTATGTGTCTTTTGTATCCATTGAAAGAATTTGTGTTTAAAACCCTAATTAACTAGATTCACATAGGAAAGTTGATTAACTAGGGTGTTCCTTGTAATTTTGTGTTTTAAAGATCGGATTTAGGAGGATTTGTTTACGTGTCTTTGGAAGAAGTGCATGAATACTATAAAGCATTCTTGGATAACAATTCATATTAATTAATTGAATTAAAAGAGAAGTACATTGATTTAAATGAAATATCAAGGGAAGTTGTAATCTTAACTTGTTAAATATGCAGTTAATCTTGTGAGCTTTGATCTTATTTATTAATTTTGTTAGTTTAACTTTTCAAATCACAACCAATATTTCGTAGTTTAAAGTGGGATTAATTGAATTGAAATTGGTAATTGATAAATATTAGCATATTTCCTCGTGGAAATATTACTTGTTGATCACGTATATTTGCGTGTATTCATTGATTGTGAAATCATCCAACAACAGAGATTCACTAGTTCAGCTGTTTGTTCTATTCTTGAAGTACTGTCACTGGAGGTCTTCCATTAGTTCAGCTGTTTGTTCTATTATTGAGTACTATAATAATCTAATCTTTCCTTGTATCCTAGATATTGAGTACTATAATAAAAATCACGATTTTATGACATTCATTCATGTACTTAGATGTTGCATGTTATTGAGTGTGTTGTCAAACTATACTTAATGTTTTGATATTTTACTAGGGTGCACCACTTTGCTCTCACTATGCATTGAATGGAGTTTGCAAATTTGATCACCCAATGGAAACACTAAGTTACAGTCCATCTGCATCTTCTCTTTCTGATATGCTCGTTGCTCCTTATCTTGTGGGATCTTCAATGGCAACCTTAGCCCCATCGTCATCGTCGTCAGATTTGAGGCCTGAACTTTTATCCAGATCTAGCAAGGAAGTCTTATTAACCAGAATGTCTACTTCTTTGAGCACAGCTGCTGGTTCAGTTGGTTCAACCTTCTCAAGGAACACTCCCCTTCCTCATTCTACTATCCAGCAGCCCGGTCAGAGTTCTACCCCTTCAACAGGCAGCAGCAGTAAAGGGCATGTTGGCGAGGTTCGTACATCAAGCTGAGCACCACTTTTGGACATTCCTTCCCTTGATCAACAGATTCATGAACCCAATTTTATAAAATTTATTCAATTCCTTTGTTAGGAGGCTTGTTTTCTTAATCTTCATGGTTCCTTGGGTTGGATCTATGAAATGCAGCCAGCCTTTTCTCCTGTGTTCATATAATCTATGGCCACTACTTTCATCACAAATAAGCCATATCCAACCTTCAAACATCTGCAATCTTGTATAGCCTCTCAGCTAGTTTCTTCCAAAAAGAAAGCCCAGTTCGATTTATCATAATCACATTCATATGTCCAATTTTGGAGGGAGTTGTGTTTATTTATGTTGTAATACTTCCCAGAAAAAAGATCATTTCCACAGCCTACTCTCATTTACTCGTCCTCTTGATATTTGGGAAACATGCTTCCAGTTCAACAGAGAAAAAAGCTGAAGATATCGCTCTTCCTACATTTTTGTCTGGAGCTTTATTGTGGGAATAGGATAAATTTAGAGACTCCAAGTAAGCCATCACCATTCTGCCTTAATTGTCATATGATGCAGAATATTCATAAACCAAATTTGAAGAAGTAACATTCATTTGTTCTTTTATTTGTTACTGAAGATTTATATTAAAACTAATGTCAAATCAAAAGCCTATATGAACCTTAACCAGATGGTAGCATATTTTGAAGATTTAACCAGATGCCACAGACGGTGGTGGCGCTGTAGCTGACAGGAGGGTGGATGCGGAGCCGCCGAGGGAGTGGACGGTGTAGGCAACGGCGATGAGGGTGATGAAGGCGGAAATGACGGTGGTCGTCATCTAATGGCGTGAGAAGTAACGAGGATGAAGTTTAAGTATGGTTCTGTGCTCTTCATTTGTGGACGAAGGGGGGACTAGTAGAGAGAGAAACAAAAAGGCAGGAGAAGGTGGGTAAAGAATTAAAAAAGAGAGAAGTAAAACGGCAAAAGAAGCTGCGTTTTGGCAAGGAGGGAGTAAAGATGATGTATGTATAGATTTACCCTATCTTTTATTGGCAAGTATAAATTCATTTATGGCTTCCTTGGCTCATTTTGTTTGCTGTGGACCTCATGGTAATGAGCATGCTAAAATGTCATAATGTGGTGGGCCTGGTGGCAAAGACCAGCAATTTCATCTTCCAGCCACGAGAAGGATGAGGTTAGAGTTCTTCAAACCTGTAGATTATATAACTTTCATGATGAAATTTTTCAGTTTCCTTTTTATGTTTTCTCTCTTTTATATTTTTTCTGTCCCTTGGAGGCGGATTTTTGTTTTAACTTAAGTACCTTGTTCTTCTTCTTTTATTTATTTTAATCCCCATATATAATACTTTGTTCTTATTTCTTTTCTTAAAGGGGATACAAGTTTCTCAGCTAGGAACAAGTTTTGTTTAGTAATTCCCAAGGGGTTTAAAAAATCATGCAGTGTAGATGCCCAAAAAAGAAGCAAGAGGAAAGAAAAAGAAATAAAACACTCCACCCGAATGAGAAAAAAAAAAACAAATTAACTTTTATTTGTTCATCGATTTACACATCAATTAATTTATACATTCCGAACACATAATAAACCCTTTCAGTCTTCTTGACCATTATAAACAACAATTGGACTCCTCACAGCATGACGGGGGCTTCTCCATATCAATGACCCTGAAACCAATATTTTTGCACTAGACATTGCTTTAACCTTCACCACAACCTTAAAGCTCCTCTCCTGCGAGACACGAGTGAACAAAAGACTTGTAGGCTCAACGGTAATCTCCACTCCTTTCGGTGCTTTAATAGTGGCATTGTAGGTAGATTGAGCAGGACCAACATTTCTGACTGTCCTTCTAAACACACCAATCTTGGGCTCACCCTCAATTAATCTGAGTTGCATGGTTGGATAGTTTATGGCGTCTTCGCCATGAGCAGGGATCAATGTGGAGCAGTTTATCGATTTTGTTCCAATTAAAGGGGCGAAAGATGATCCATTATAGCCCTCGTGGCACAAAAATTGGATGTAAGCAATGTCATCCATGTCATAGATTAATCCGGGGCTAATGGCTTTTCTAGGGTTCACTTGACCAGCACCATAGGCAAATTCGGCGTCTTGGTTAACCTTTGAGCTCATAGGTGTTGCTTTGATCATGATTTGCATGCATGGAAGCATAAATTATTACGAAACTTGATAGTAACGAATTAATGTGTATATGAGTACCAATTTCACAGAGATAAATTCACAATCTATCCCAAAATGAGATTTCCATTTCTAAAATAACATCCATTTTGAGAAAAGTTATCAATTTATTATTTAACCTCCTAACCAATTAAGTAACAATGGCAAATTTGAAACATTGAATCCTGTTTTAGTATTTTTCGTAGAAAAGGGACCTCTCATTTTGAGACTAAAGAACTGGGAAATTAGACTTATTTTGGGACGGCATATGCTTAGGCAGGTTTATTATTTATTTTTCTTAAAGTAAGATGGTGAGATCAAATTACCAGTAGTCATGATAGCGGATTTCATTGCAGATGGAGACCATTTAGGATGGAACGATTTCACGTAGGCGGCAACGCCACCAACATGCGGGCATGACATGGAAGTTCCAGACATGAGGGTGAATTTTGAATACTGAGTGTCGCCTTTCAACCCAGTAAGTGACTTCAAAGGTGTGTATGATGCCAAAATATCAACCCCTGGTGCTGCAATATCAGGCTGCCGCTCCATTGTTGTTCCATCAGTGAAACAATTTCAATTAGGTGATAGGCCTAATAGTTAAGGAAAGATGCATATTGTATTGATGTATGATCAGGAAAAAACTTAACACTCCCTGTGTCTCAAATTGAGCTTCATATTTAAAAATAATATATCTGACATGAATTTTAAGACGTGCCATAATTAGAAATAAATTTGGGACTGAGACTAACATTTTGCATCAATATATACCTTGTTTGTAGTACTATACTAACATTGTTGATGGGTTTTCTTTATGAATCCCAGGTTTGAAAAATCTTATACTGTAAATTGGAGATATGTATATTTATTTATTTTTTTGAAAAGAGGAGATATGTATATATATACCTTGAGAAGGTGTTTTGCTCCATGGCTTGGACCTCGAGATGAAAATGAAGCGATAAATGGAGCTGGGATTTTAACTTCCTCAGACTTGTATATTACTCCTGATGGAGATCTGCATATATTGTTTAAAACATCAATGAGTACCTCTGTTAAAAATTTCAGGTCTTAAATTTTAATAATACGGCGTAAAAACATGCCTTGTTGAGCTAATATAGTGATTAATTATTTCGCCGAGGGTGGAATTCACCATGGTTGAAGGTGCCATAAAAATCTGGGCAGCATCAAGAAACCTCTCACTTTCAATGATAGTTCCAATCCCTCCAAGGCCTTTGACAACTGAATCAATACCCCATGATGATAGCTTGCAATGAACAAGCTTTCCCTTTACTTTTTTAGCATCCATTGAATCTTCAATACAGTACCTGTATAAAAAAAAATTGTGCAATTAATTTAATTATCATTAGTTGGGGTTTAGCTTGATTAATGATATCAAACTAGTAGTACCCTGCACTGTCCTTGCTTTTTGAGTTCTTGGCTACATCAGCTCCAGTGGCAAGGGGGTAAAGTTTTTGTTTTGGATCAAACAAGTTAACTCCAACTCCCTGCAAAGAATATGTGCAATTATATTAGTCCTTCTCCGGCCACCGGCGACCGACCAAATTTTTTTATTTCTTTTTCTATTGTCTTTTAAAAAATGTATAGTATTTTATTTTAATTGTTGGAATTTTTACGTAATACAAATTACACTAAAATCAATGCATTTAAAAATTTAAATTAAAATAAATACTATATATTTTTTGGAAAACAAAAAGAAAAAAATAAAATAAAATTTAGATTCGTCGCCATTGACCAGTCAACCTAGAATTATTGATTATATTAACCTTCACAAATCATATTGCAAGTAAATACTACTACAAACTTACCAAAACTGTTTGCCCATTGCCCAAACCAACTCTACTCTTAAACTGCCTCCCAATGCCGCTCGCCGCCACCGTAAAAATCCACGGTGCATGGTTAGAAACACCACCCAACATAGGCCCATCGTTTCCGGCGGACGCTACAGTAATAATCCCGTGCCTCATGGCATGAAATGATCCGACCGCAATCGAATCTTTTAAATAAGTCCCCGAAACCCCACCAATGGAGATCGATATAACGTCGACGCCGTCATGAATTGCAGCCTCAAATGCAGCCAAAATGTCCATGTCCGAGCATCCATAACTGACCCAACAGACCTTGTACATGGCCACCCTAGCGGATGGCACCGCCCCTCGGGCCGTCCCGTTGGCGAGCCCGAAAAGGTTGGCATTGGGAATTAGGGTTCCGGCTAGGGTTGAGGAGGTGTGAGTTCCATGGCCATTAGTGTCTATTGGGGATAATATATCTTCTGGATCAGGATTTTTGTCTAGCTTGAAGTATTTTGCTCCAATAAGCTTGCTTTAATGGTACAAATAAAGATTGGTTAGTTAATTGATGAGGCAGGAATTAATTAGAGGGATCTGGTTAATGCAGTGTTGATCATCTCCTGCTTGAGTGTCGACATTGTATCTAGGGTATCTAAGAGTATAAAAGAACCGAATCGGTCCGAATATTGAGTTATTCAGATTTGATTCACAAAATTTATCGAGTATAAAATAAGGTTTGAATCGAGTATAAAATAAGGTTTGATTGAAATTTCATTTAATATACGAATAGAAAAGACGATTTCGAATCGGTTCGAGCGGTTTGACTTTTCCAAATCAAGTATCAATAGAAAATTATAATTTGAGGAGGTTCGAGTAATTTATCAAACTTTAAAATGTCTTTCAAATTTGACTCATTTATATTTCGAGTTGAAATCGAATCGAATTTTTAGTCGAAATGTAAGATTTAATCGAGTCCAACTGTTTGCTTTCATTTTACGTTTTAATTGTATTAGTCAATCGATCAAAGTTAACTTCATACTAACCATTCCTTAATTAGAGTTAGTAATTCTCATAATAACCATGCAAAATTATTTGATAATTAAAAAAATGAGTAGAAAAATTGAAGTTATTCTCAATCTTATATATGCAATTATTCTAGTTATCAAATATTTTTCCGGCCTAAAATGAGTGTCCCTTTTGAAACTTTTTGTTCTTATACTAAAGTTTGCTTACGACACACTTTGTAATAAGAAAATTAGAGTGAAATTTTAACTTAATATTGATTATTGAAGGATAGGCAGTATAAATAAGGATGAGGATGATAATATAATTATATTGCAAGTTAAAAATGCTAAATCAAGTTGTTATACTAACTTGTTGCACCCGGAAAAATTAGCATAGTGACGGCAACTTCCTTTCCATTTGGCCGGAGGGGGACCAAGTCCGTCGTCCTTAAAGCTCTCCGATTGTGGAGTGATCCCTTCCAGCCCCCGACATCAAAATTTTAATTTAATTTCCTCACTTTATATAATTAGTTAGCTTGTTAAAATGGCAAATAAATTAACCTGTGTCAAATAATCCCACTATAACGTTACTCTCCATTTGCAACTTTCTCTTAGCAGTTTGAGGTAGACCAATGAAATCCCATGATTTTGTAGTATGTAGCTTGTGATATTTATTCTGGAAAACTGAGAGTACGCGGTCTATGCCTAGGAAACATTTGAGAAAAAAAAAATACTCGGTTAATTTAATTATAAAATATAAAAAGAAAAGATGGTGTCTCTCGATTGCATAAGTATAATTTGTTCATTTCTTGGTTATTTTCACTCCAGGTTATTTTGGAGAGAAAGACTATATATATATATATATATACCGGATAATTTGTTGGCTTCATCTTCAGATAATTTTGCAGCAAATGCATTGAAACTTTTCGTGTAACTGTAAACAAGAGCCTCCCTAGCATCATCCTCACTGTTTCAATATGAAAAACACACACACAGAGAGTAAAATTTTATTCTTAGCTTTCAAATATCTACACAAACAATTAATGAAAGAGTTCTTGTCACCTAATCCTATATATAATAATGGAAACCGATATTCCACATGAAAACCGTCGCTATAAATCCTACAGCAACGGTTTTTACCATCGCTATACAATTTATAGCGACACTTTTCATCAATTTCCATAATATATATTCTTCTCCTTCCTTTTGTGCCATAATTAAGGAAGTATAGCACTAACCTTCCCTTCAAGGATGAAAGGACATTGATGTGTGCCTGCTGAAGTAAAGATTCTTCGTCGACTACTTGATCTCTCAAGAAAACAATGTAAAAATATTCCTGCAGAAATTAATTAATTATAAAATGTTATTAATTCAATCTCCAAATCATCACATGATTATAACGGGAAAAACGAATTATATGGTACTTATTTTTTAGGACGGAGTACATATTATACAAGGAGCTAGCTGGAATCACGTGAATGAAAAAAAAAAGTTACCTTATGCAATTCTCCTTTAGCAGCTATTGAAACTGTGAAGAAAATAAGAATTAGAAGAGAATAAATTGGAAGGAAATTGACATGTGAATTCCTCATCATATATATTCTTGAAGGACTAATTAATAGGTTTGGTCTGAGTTATCTATGGGGTTCATCTTCTCTATAAATAGTAAAAATTAGACCACAAAGAAACTAAGGATCAGCAGGAAGCTTCAAATTAAACAATATGGTCATGATCAAGAAGCTAAGAGAAAGGATAAGAGCAATTAGAGACTTTAGCTTAACTTCTTGGTACCTAATTGCCTTTGTTTTCGATTGGCAGGCAAATCGTAAAAGAAAAGATAACATTTTTGTTTTTTTATTTGGTTAATTTGACAAAGAAAAGGTGTGGCTGAGTTCTGAAAATGACTTCTGGTTTTTGGTTTTGGAGGAAACTTTTGCACTTTCTGTTTAATACTTAGTTTGTTGGAAGAAACAGATGAGTAGAGTAGTGTCAAGTGCATTTGAACCTTTGAGGACATATATATGATGTGCCTACGCTTAACAACTGTGGGCCCATCAATTGTGTTTCTTTCTCTCTAATTAGAAATATATGATATCATTTAAGCTAAAAACTAAAACTATATGCTTATATTTTTTTTTAGTTTTCCAAGATATTCCCAGACTCACATTTTTAACTTGCCCAAGATTATTCCTCCGAGATATGGTCGAGTTCCGAAACCAATAAAGTTTGTTGCATCCACAAGGGCTCGAAACCGAGACCACTTGCTTAAGCGATTAGAGCCCTTCCACTCATGCCAACGTTCGTTGGTACTATATGTTATGTTGTGTGTGTATATATATATGTATATATATCAATGGTAAGAGTTGATGGGAAATAATGTATTGTTTTCAAGTAAAGCACAGAATTCTAATACTATAAGACTGGTTAAGCTATGAATTGAATGTTCCTTAGATATCATTATCACATGTGTGTATGTAAAAGAAGTGGCTTGTAAACAAAGAGGCCATTACATTGGGAAAATCCTTGCTTACATTTCAATGCAAGTCTAGCTCCTTTGTTTCTGTTGGTAGCAAAGAGAAAAGGTGAACAAGTTTCTTTAAGAAACTGTTAACCTCAAGTTCCTCAATTGAAATTAAATGAAGAACCAAATTAAAGGTCATTTTACTCCCGCGGACATGATAATTGGACATGAAAATTGGATATGAGTGCTTTACAATTTTACCTATTTTTTGTCCAATTTCAGCAATTTGTATTTTGATACACTAGAAAATATGTTTTTTATTTAATTTTCTTTTCCAAACAAAAGAAGTATAAAAAGATCATCTAAAAAAACACAACTTCTTGACTCACTCTGTTTCTGAGTTTTAAAATAGACAGAAAATAAAAGAAATGGACGGAAAATTTAAGTTTTCTTTTCAATTCCTATGTTTCTGAGTTTTTTAATAAACGGAAAAGAAAAGAAATGGATAGAAAACTTGGTTACTTTTCCTGCCAAAGTTTTCTGTCCAAAATTGGCCTGATTTGGACGGAAAAGAAATTGGAATAAATAATATTTTTATAATTCTCATATTATCCTCAACTTTTAATATAATATATTTTAAATTACAACCTATGTCCCCAAATTATTTTTATCCACTTAGATAAGATATTATATATTAATTTTAATACAATTATACAATGTGATTTGATAATATAAGATTTCATGTTCAAATAAAAGGGAAATTGATGGTTAAAATTAATATAATTAAACCATGTATATGATATCTTAAGATTTTAAGCATTAATGAATAATCTTGAATATAATTAAACCGCATGATATGTTCCGACTTCAATTTTAGTGAATTTTAATTTAATTAGGTAATTAATTTAATAATAAGGTGCGGAACCAAAATGAAAACCAAAATTCAATTTGTGTTAGTAGTACTTAAAATTAGTAAACAATAAACATATATTACTATCTAACCTTATATTTGAAAAGAGAATTTTGTTTTTCAAAATAATTTTTTGATATTTTATAAGTCCATTCTCATGTGTAGTACCTAATAACTAATGAAAAATTTCGTACAAATAACAAAAGTATTTATAAAATATAATTAATAAATAAATAAAATAGAAAAAGAGATTTATATTTCCACTCCGAGGCGTTAGTTATGTTTTTGGCTGATTCAATTTCCAAAAACACCCTCTCCCTCCCGAATGAACACAATCGGACTAAACCCTTCAAAATGCTCATCTTCTTCAGCACACAAATCTCCCGCCGAAAACAATCCCAATTTTCTCTATCAGCCGTGCGCCACCACCTCTTCTCCTCCTCCACCGCCAATTCTTCGTCAAATCTTCACTCCAAATACTCTTTTAATCCCCCTGCCTCTCTCCACCAAAGCCCTACTTCGACCCGACCCGAAATCAGACCCTTCAAGAAGCAGAAACCGCCATACCGCCCTCCTTCCTCGCTTGACCGTTCTGGCAAAAAGCCTATCCGATCAGAGCTGCCATTCGATTTCCGGTTCAGTTACACGGAGAGCAACCCGGCGGTGAGACCCATTGGGCTGCGGGAGCCCAAATACTCACCATTTGGACCGGAACGGCTGGACCGGGTATGGACTGGGGTTTGTGCCCCTGCTGTGGACCCGAAGGTGGGATCCGTGGAGGAGGGGAAGGAGGATACGAAGTTGGAGGAAAAGAGGAAGGCAACCAGAGAGAAAATACAGGGGCAGCCATTGACAGATGCGGAGAGGAAAGCTCTGGTTGATAGGTGTCAAAGGAAAAAAACTAAGCGGCAAATTAATATTGGTATTTGAATTTTTAATTCTTCATATTTATTTTTGCCATATAGTTGATGAAATGAGTATTTGGGTTTTCTTTGTTTTGATGATTTTATCTGTAATTTTAAATCAAGATTGCTTTTTATATTTTTTTCCTGATGGAAATTAGTATTTGGGTTTGCTTCATTTTGATGGGATGTCTATAACTAGTAAAGAATGTAACTAATTATTCCTCTGTTTCAAGATAATAGTCCATCTTTTCATTTTCGCAAGTGTCTAAAGTATTGATAAAAAACTGAAAAAGTGAATATAACATTGCAAATATAACCTAATGAGAAGCTGCTAAAACTAGCTTTTTGTTTAAATATTCTGTTGTTAGATTGTGATGGGTTAACTTAGAAATTTGAAAACTTTTCTTAAAATGGATGGTTTTTCAGTGACTCTTATTTTGGGATGTCAAAGTGACAATTTAATTTAATTATTTGAAGTGTTTTCAATTGTTCCTTTTTATATATGTAGCCAAAAAGAATTGTAATGCCATATGTAATTAAATTCATTTTACTTATTTTTAACCCTGTATTGAGTAGTTTTATACGTTTTATATGATCATGAATTAATATATATAAAATGAAGTACTATTGTCAAGGCACAACATGAAATCGAAAACAGAGACATACTGTGGTCGCATTTTCAACATTCATTCCAAGATCAGCTTCTGTTACTGCGGCCTTCGGTGGTTAGTGACCTCCCATTCAGTTACCAGCCTCTCTTTGGCAGCCACTTCCTTCTCAGTGCTGCTTGAATTTAGTATTTTTTGCTAGAATTTAGTATCACATGCCACATATTCAAGTACCCCACATGACAGCTGTTAAATGTTAGCCTATTCAACACTTTCGTCAAATTTCTGAACGGAATGCGAAATAATGGCTAGTTGTAACATTTTTTTTGAGTATAGTAATGTCTATGTAATAAAAAAATTCAGTAACCAGAATGAAAATCGACCTCTAGTACAATAATCAAAACATCAATCAACCCAAACAATTCCTATTAGTTTCTGATCTTCCTTGGTGACTTTAATGTACATATATGATATATTTGTATGTTGTAGAAAGCGTGTAGCTACTTTCTTCTCCCAACTTGTACTGTGCGAGAAGTTTGATTTGACTGGTGTTTGGTTGTATGAAATTTGTAAGAATATATTTTAGTAGGAAACTTGATATTTTGCTGTTATTGATGATGGTGTTCTTTAATGTTAAACTTCTTTTCTCTGGTTTCTTATACTGATAGCAAGGAAAATGTACATCGAACTGGACCAGTTATGTGTGTGATTAGGTACAACAGTCTTTTCAGTCAAATTTTAGGTTCTTTGTGTAATATACTGATCATCAAAATTTGCTGTTATAAAATTTTTGCAGCTTATTAAATCTCATTTTGAAAGACTGATATTTGGATTTAAAAGCATATTTATCTTTTATATAGAAAATTATCACAACACACTTTACACAAAATTATACTGCTTTAGCCTCTGCCTCCTTTATTGCCAAGTATGAAGTACTTTCAGTAACTTCTGTCAGGCAGGGGGTATTTTGGGCAGCAAATGAATAATTAGTATATTCTAGAAACAGTACTTTTTGTGTGTAAGCATGTGTGCACATGTGATAGTTATTTTGAGTGAAGGATAAGAAAAGTAGTGTATGTTAGTACTTTTTAGCATTCTCTCTATAAATAGTTTTAATTGTGGAGTAGCCTCCAAGCTTTATGAAATCAGTGAATTAATGAATTGAAGAGAAGCTTGTTTAAGTTTTCTCCTTATTGTTTATATCTCTCCTCTCTCACGAACTCGGTAGGAATTATTGAGTTTTCTATCCTTCTTCCTCCCAAAATTATCTAATTTTCTATATCTATCTGTGTTCTATCTCAGTTTCTCTCTATCTATCCCTGTTTCTATCTCTATTCTTGGGTCAGGTAGCAACAGGGGCCTGACAACTTCTGTTTAACATTTAATATATCTTAGGTTCTTGGGATTTAACACCTCTGTCACGTTTTTTATACTTTACAGATTAAGCTGTGCACTTTTGTATAACTCTGCTCTGATTTTCCTTGTATTAATCATGTTCCATGCGTAGGAAGGGATGGTTTAACGCACAACATGTTGAATGATATTCATAATCACTGGAAGCATTCTGAGGCAGTCAGGATAAAGTGTATGGGTGTACCTACTGTTGATATGAAAAACATGTGCAACCAGCTAGAGGTACTACTATTATTTTTCACCACAAATATAACAGTTCCTCTTCCTGTGTCCATCTAAGTTGCTCTTATTAATTGATTTAGTAGAGAGCATTTTCCTACGAAGGAACTTCTGAAATACTTGGTTATTCTATATGTTAGTTTTACCTAAGCTTTGTCTTTATGATATATCTAGCATTTCCTTCTGAAATACTCGGTCATTCTATATGTTAGTTTTACCTAAGCTTTGTACTTTATGATATATCTAGCATTTCCTTTTGAAATACTCGGTCATTCTATATGTTAGTTTTACCTAAGCTTTGTACTTTATGATATATCTAGCATTTCCTTTTGAAATACTCGGTCATTCTATATGTTAGTATTACCTAAGCTTTGTGCTTTATGATATATCTAGCATCCCACTGTTCTCTGCTATGAGTTGGCCGACCTCGTTATATACCAGACATACTTTCTTAAGGTATTTGACGTGAGATAAAATATATACTAACAGTTTTATGATTTTTCATGCGTGTGGCTCCAGTCTTGTTATCATGTTAGGTATTAACTATTGAAGCAATTTTCATATTTCTTAGGATAAAACATTTGGTAAGATTATCCAAAGACATGGTGGTCTACTTGTATTGTACAGAGGAAGGGATTATCACCCCAAAAAGAGGCCAATTATTCCAATAATGCTGTGGAAGCCCCAAGAACCCATATATCCAAGGCTGATAAAAACAACTATTGAAGGCCTGAGCATCGAGGAGACAAAAGAAATGAGGAAAAGAGGATTAGCTGTTCCTGCCTTAACAAAACTTGGTACACATTCTCTGTTTGTACTGTTTACTTTATAGAAGTGCTAGTTTATACTGTAATACTTTATGTTGCAAATGCAGCAAAGAATGGCTATTATGGTAGTCTTGTATCCATGGTCCGGGATGCTTTTCTCATGGCTGAGCTGGTTCGTATAGACTGTAAAGGCCTTGAAAAGAGTGATTACAAGAAAATAGGCTGCAAACTTAGGGTAATACAATTTACTTATATATTTAATCATCCTCTGAGGAAAATTATGACGTTGCTGTTATAGTTTGCATTTCTTCTCTCCCCTTCTCCTCCCTCTGTTTCATTTTGTGTGTGGTAGATAAAGTGTATGTGTGTGTGGTTTTTAATTTAATTTAATTTTTTGGGGAGTGGAGGGTTTGGACTTTAACTCCCTACCTTATTGTGTATCTACTTTTCTTTTGATGAAACTTTTATTTTTTCCATGATACTTTGCTGAGGTCTGTGGTTGTGTTTGACCTCTTTCCTTTAAATTTGATTTTCAGAAAGACATATGGTTATTTTACTGTGTTTGGTTTAAATAGCTTCAGCATTGTAGTGCTAGTTACATGGTTCACTCAGATAACGAACAAAACAACCTATAGAGCAGCCAAATTATTTTGTTCTTTTCTTTTCTACCAATGATGTAAACTGGACACTTCAGAGTGGAACTGAACCCATCCGAAGTAGGTTTCTTCTTTTCTTTCATATAGCCATTTCATTTTAGTTTATTGACTCAGTAGCTTGCTATATTTCCCTTTTTAAGTGTAGATTTCAAGCTCAAGTGTTTTAATCCTTAATTTTTTTCATTGTCGATACAGGATTTGGTTCCCTGTATATTGGTAACATTTGACAAGGAGTAGATTGTAATATGGCGGGGCAACGACTATAAGCCTCTAGAGGATGGGTTTTTCCTCACTGACCGGGAATCATTTGATAATACAGAGTGATTTGTCTATCAATGCTGAAGGACACAAAAATCTAGATGACTGCCCCAGTCGAAATGACTTCTACTTATTTAGCAACAAAAGAAAAGAAAAAAAAAATGAATTCTACTCTGGTGATGAAGATTAGTAGTTACTAGCAATGGGTTTTTCCTTTTGTTGAAGATAGAGCTACAAGCAATGCTGGTGCCATCAAAGCAGAACCATGACTTGACAATGTGCCTACATCAACTGATGCGAAGCACTCGAATACTGAGTTGCACAGCTGATATGGGACTAAGTTATTAGAAAGATATAGGCAGTGTAATTAGTTGATTAATAGCTTACTTAGGAAGCTAGTTAGTGATTGTTTGTTTTTAAATAGCGGGTTAAGTTCAGATGACCACCTGAGGTTTGAGCGGTTTTTCACTTAACCACCTGTACTCAGTAAAGTTACATTTAAATTTCCGACTTTTTGAATTAAAGTGAAAAAGTGTTTTCCGTCTTAACTCCGTTACTTTATTTGGCTAAAGATTTAATTACCCTCACTTTAAAACACCCAGCTACAAAATCATTTATAAAAACAACCAAAAATAGCTCGACACCAAACAACAATAGAAAAGCACAACAAATATAAAGCAGGTTAAGTTCACCTCTCTCTGTTTTTCTAACAAACAAAAAACAAGAGCTCATATAAATTATAAAATCCTGTTCTTGAGCATAATCTGTTTCCTCCCATAATCTGTTTGGCAACTTCTGTTTTTCACTGATTTTTGCAGCCAAATCAAGCAATTCTTGGTGACCGTTAATTGGGATTTTCCCATAAGCCAATTCTAAGGTCACAATTCCCAAACACAACTCCACCCAATACACTATTAAGTCCAACATCTTCATCATTACCCAGTAAAATAGTCCGTAGCAGTATTACCCAGTAAATAAAATAGAGCAACCAACCAAATTCCCAAAGCCAAATAACCCAGAAATTTAACCTTCTCACACCCACAAGAGAAGAAATGAAATGTAAACTTCCAGAATATCAAATTGAACCAAGAAAGGAAAAGAAATAGAAGATCATCCTAATTGCTGAAAGAGAAACTGAACTCAGACATAAAAAGACTAATGAGTAATGACATGTCTATTCAGCAATTAGCTCAAGTACCTCGTCCATCAGTAGTCAGCATCCTACGCATTATTGGAAGCAGAGTTGGCTCAATGTGGACAAAAAGGTGAGGAAGCCTGCTCACTGACTCAAGAATTGTGCTTATGGCACGCAAACAACCAACTGCAGCCAAAGCACCTGGATCATCGGCTTCGTCATCAGCCTCAGTAGTGTTCATACACTTCCAAAACGACAAAAAATAGTACAAAAAATAGTGTCAGCAGATTCTGGCACAGTCCAAGAGCATAGGGTGCCATCTCCTCTCCAAACTTGTCAACAATAGTCTCCAGAGTAAACACAAGATCCTCATTTTCAACTTCATTCATAAGCTTGAAAAACTCTAAAATTGAGGTAACATATTAGAAAACTCCTCCCCATCACAAGAGTGTATGAGCACAAAATTATTGACAAACAGTTTTACAAATTACATACCATCAAGTAGCTGAGGAAGAATAGGTCGGATTTCCCCCAAATCTGCAAAATAAAGAACAAAATCAAATACTTGAAGTGCCCAAGAAAAAAAAACTGAAGAACAAGCAGAAATTTTAAACGGATCTTGCTGAAAAAAAGAAAATGGAGCTCAAATTAACGTCAAACTACAAAATTTCTGAAAATTTAAAATCATTTATTACGAAAAATACAGTTTATTAAATTAGGTAAAAAGAAATGAGAAAAAATAGGACAATCTCAGAAAAAAAGCTCCCAAAAAATAACGAATTTCTTACCAATAATAAGGAAAAATTATAAGAAGCAACGAAGATATAAAACGAATCGAAAAGAAAGAAGATAAGTAATTGGGTGGACAACTTATCCCCTGATTTTCGTGCACAGCTTCTTTGGGTGGATTTGAAATTGGGGAAGAACCTTAGAAAATTGGGAATCCTACTATGATTTGGGGATAGATTGAGAAGAAAAAGAATGGATGATGATGGGATGAAGCAATTTGGGTTTCATGAATGATGAAGAAGAGAGGATAATGAAGTTTGATAGGAGAGAAGAAAAATGTTAAAGAGGAAGAAGAAGGACATTTCAGACATTTACTTGTCCTTTTTGACTGTTATAGCCTCTTCTCATGCGTTTTTGGCGTCTGACATACACGCACAGTTAAGTTGGATGGAAAAGATAATGTTTTCACTTCAACTCAAAAAGTCGAGAGTTTAAATGTAGTTTTACTGACTACAGATGATTAAATAGAAAACCGCTCAAATTCGAGATGGTCATCTCAACTTAACCCTTAAATAGCTAAGAGATCATCAGCCTTTTATGAAACTGTTATTATTTTTTCAGGAATAAACAAGATTCAGTTTCTCTCTTTGTGCTGCTTCTCTGTTTTCTAGGGTTTTAAATTGTAATCATGATAACATAGATCTATAACTACTATCATTTAATCTCTTTACTTCATTGGAAAACTAATAATATTAAAATGAAGGTTAAATAGATTAACCATCACAAGAAGAAAAAAATTCAAGACACTTATTTTGGGATAAAGAAATTCTAGTAGCACTATATATTTATTTATTTAAAAAAAATGGTCGGCATCTGATCAACCTCAGCTCAAGTTAAAACAGTTTAGTTTTATTTATGTTTTTTAAAGAATATTGCAAGAGAATATCAAGATATGTAAAATAATTTATAATATCTTTTACATAGGTGAAAATAAGTTCAGTTGAACAAATATTATAAAATTATTTTGAAAAATATAATTTATCATAAAAACAAATAATTATAAGCTTTAGAAATATGTTTTATATTCATTGCTTGAAAATAAAAAAGAATGTTATAAAATAAATAGCGATGTAAGGATTTTTACGATTGGAAGTGAGAATACACTAAATTATAAAAAGAAAATATACACTCCAAAAAATATTATAGAAAGTAGAATTTTATAATTTTTTAATTTTATCAACAATAATTCAAATAATATATTATTTGCACAAACTCCTTATTGTAATTAAGTCACAATATATATAAATTAAATGAAAACTTATCTTATTAGTGTTTTGAGTTTATCATCAATTTCATTATTAGTCCATATGAACGGGACATAGAAAAATGTCTTTCTCAAAAACAATTTTCCTAAAATTTCCAACCACAAAAGAGAGGAAAAATCTCAAAAAAATCAAAATTCCAAAAAAAATAAAAAATAGAAAAGAAATTCACCCACACATCCAATGCACGTGTCCATAATGAGAAATCCACGCCACAAATCAATGTCTAATTACACTCCCCCCAAAAAGCAGCTACAGTGTCTGAATCTGCACTTTCCCATTTCTACTCCTTATTTACTATCAAATTCTCTAGATTTTCTGGTTAAGCAACCTTCATAAGCTTCCAACAATGGCGGATCACGATCTCTCCGCTCCCTTTTTACCCTCTTCTGGCCGCTCACAACCGTCCAGTGATGATCCCCAACTGATCATCACCGTCCATGATGAAAACTTCCCCAATCAAGACCCACAAACCCAACAACAATCCAGTGATACCCATTTGGAGATACTTGACAACCCATTTGAGTTTCTTGGGTTAGATGGGTTTGACTTGCCTGGATCGACCACTGTGGATCCGTTTAGGAACCATACATTGAGAATTGAAGGGGTTTATGAGTGGGTAAAGATTGGAATTTGTTTGCCGATTGCGTTGGTTCGGCTTGTGTTACTCGGGTTGTGTTTGTCGGTTGGATATGTGGCCACAAAGATTGCTCTTCTTGGTTGGAAGGATAAGGAGAATCCAATGCCTAAATGGAGGTCTAGGCTCATGTGGGTTACCCGTTTGGCAACCCGGGGCATCCTCTTCTCTTTTGGGTAAGCTAGTTTACTTGTGTAATTTGTTGGTACGTGATTGCTTAGTGGTATATGAATTAACATAAAAGTTTCTATCTCTATTTGTGTTGCTAATTTGGATTGAATTAGCTGTGCAGACTTTCTTTTGTTTGATAATTAGTTTTACATAGTGAAATTTCCAAAAGTTTGAATTTTGAACTTATTATAGGTGTGTTCAATCCATTTTCTTGATGTCAAGAGTGTATAGACTATAAGAGCTTTATCTTAAGTTTGGTTTCCCTGGGATGTTCTATAAAAATATTTGGGAGCTTATGAAATTTAGAGAATCGATTATTATATTAGCTATAAGCAGGTAGTTCCTCCAACTTGAAGCTTATCGAGGAATATCAGATTTCTATTATCAGATTCATAAAATAGGAGCTTCTCAGGGAAATGAAGTAAAGAATCCTCCAGAATCTCAATGTTGCCAATTCTTTTGAATTTGTGCTTCCATAATTGCTCTACTCTAGAGTATTAAAGCTTTGGTTGCGTCTCATTCAGATAGGGACATGCAAAGGAGATGTTTTTTAGTTGTTCATGACTTTGTAGACTATATGTTGTAGGACTATCTGGGAAAGTTGGTGTGAACAATATAAAAAGCTTTGGAAACCAATATAAAAGGTTTGGAAGCCCATGAATTTGAAGTTGTAGTTATCTTATTAGAGTTTAATTTAAGTTAGGAAAGTTGTGAAGAAGTATTATAAATAGTGATGTGCTTCATTATTTGGGGCCCCCCGTCCCCATCATTTTTTCGTATAGAGTTAAAAGTTGATATATTTTGATTTCACCCAATTCCTTAATCCCTAGCTTCCATCAATTGCTGGAGTTCGCTAGAGAGTTGACACATATATGAGATGACAACATAGTCTCAAATCTTTCCCAATTTTTTTATCATAAAAAAATGCTAAAAAAAGATACAGTACGCAGGTTAGTGTTCACACGTGGTAAAATTACAGTTTGGTACCCCTGAGTTTCTAAAATTTTAAATTCATCCCCTGAAGTTTCAGAAAAATTTCAAATCAGTCCATGTTTCTTTATACTTTCTGCACCTAAGCCCCTAGAGCAAAAAAAAAAGAGTTGGTCGGGAAAGAGAAAATAAATATACTATGTTAGTTATGGTGACTTATAATTGGGAGGATTAGAAGAATTGAATAATTCATTGTAGCATTTCTAACAAATCAGGCTAATATTTCAAAGTTCATTGCCGCAATTCCAACATGTAGTCAAGTAATCAACACAAATGTTAAAAGTGTGATGCCAAATCCTACAAGTAAAATACAAAGAGACATTGAGACTCTTCAAGAACAAGAATTTCAACATGTCGAGGCTCGTGAGGATCTTAAATTGGCTGAAGTTGAGAATGTTGTATCCATTGAAGATTCCAAGGAGGTTTGCATTAAAGGAATTGCAGTGCAAGAGGTGAATCATGTTGACCAAAAAGTTGAACACAAAAAGAAAGATACAATTGAGGTAGAAATTTGTGCTCAAGAAACATCGGATGCGCATGTTTTGTTGGCATGCATCTCCCAAACTATGGTTTATTATTCTTCGATATTTCAAAATTTAAGGACGAATTTTTTTTCAAAGGTGAGGAGAATGATGCGATACGGAAGAAGAAATCAAAACATTTATTATTAATTTTGTATTGTTATTTAGAGATAAATATTGGATTATTAATATAATTATTTATTAGTATATTTTAGGAGAGTTTTATTGTAGTAGGAGATTTTAGTTAGGAGATTATTTCATTTTTAAATTAGGGTTTTTACTTAGTCCCAAGTATTAGGTTTTCTATTTAAGCATTGTAATACTTCATTATTTTACATATTTATTGAAGGAATTAATTTGAGATTGAAGTTGTGTGCTTTTGTGTGTGTTTGTTTACCGATTCTCTGTGAGAACAGGTAACTTATTACTTCTTTTCCTAACCATGTCCCAAATTTATGCCCACTTGTTAAACAGTCTTGCAAAACCCCAACTGCTACCCAAAACATTATTTAGTGACCCCAAGCCTTTGCCAAACAAACTTAAGCCTTAACCCGTCTGCATATTCATAAGCCGAGTCAACCAGTACAACAAAACCATTGTCACAATTTTCACCTAAAAACAAACCAAACAGTCCTAATAATACAGCCCAAACCCATTAAAACCACCATTATTGCCGCCATCGCAGCTTGTTTAAAGCCACTGAATTTGTTGCAAACAACTCTCTGCAACAAAATTTACAGAGAAAAGGAAAAAGAAAAAGAAAAGAAAAAACAGAGTAGAAGACTAAAGTTTGCCGCCGCGCAACTTTACTACCAAAGCCACACTTTTTCCATCCGCCGCTATTTGTCATCTTCATCTAACAAAAGTTCTCTTCTAATACAACCTTCCTTGTTGCTCGTCATAATCTGAAAAAAAGAGTTAAACTCAAATGTAAATGTAAAAGTACAAAAAAAAGACTAGCTCCTAATCCGATTCTAAATATCACTTGATAAATTACTCTTAGGTAGCCTAAAGTTTCTTACAGTTTTCTAGTTTAGTCCCCTAAGTTTTCTTAAATTTTAAAATACTCATTGAAAATTTTACATATCAATCCCTATACTTTCATCCTCTTTAATTCCAGCCCCTGAAGTTTTATTAGTTTCAGTTCAGTCCCTGGTTCTTTATACATTTTGTACTTAAGACCCTATAGCAAGTTCGGAAAAAAGAAGAAAAAGGAGCGTATATTTTTATTTGCAAGAACCATGGTAAATGCCGAAGAAAAGCTTTATGCTTATATGTTACGACAAGATGAGCGTCTCAAAAGGATTGAAGATTCAATTACAACACTTATTGCAAATGAAACAAATGTCAAGGGACATAAAGATGCTTATAAGAATTTTGAAGACCCCATCCCGAATCTTAATCATCTGATACTACAACAACATGACCATAATCCACGAGTTAATCCACATGTTCTAGATTCTAGGATGAATGCAGTGGATAGAGGAGCAGAATTAGATATTAGAGATTTTAATGATTCTAATGGTCCTGAAACATTCTTCGATTGGATTAACAGCTTCGAGAGTTTTTTTCGATGGAATGATTTATCTGATGTAAGAAAATTGTTTTTTGCTGAAGCGAAATTGAAATTGAAAGGGAAAACTCGTATTTGGTGGGATCAATATCAGCGAAATTTATATACAGCTGCGATAAGATGGGAAGATATGAAAACTGCATTGACACAACGTTTTGTACCTTCGGATTATAAGCCGCGAGCATATTTGCAGTTAACTGAGTTGGTACAAGGAAGTAAATCTGTAGCAGAGTATACTTCAATGTTCTATAGTTTGGTTACACGGTTTGAATTTCCTTGGATTGAAGAAGTTTTAATCTCCATGTACCGTCGATGATTGAATTTGGAGATTGCAGATGGTGTAGCTTCAGGTTAACTAGTGTTCTTGGATGATGTTGTTCAAGTTACCACCCAAGTAGATGATAATTTGTAAAGGAATTTTGTTAGTCCTCCAATACAAGTCCAAACTTGGAGGGAGTGTACTTTTGTAGAGTCTATATTAAATATGCCAGTGGAAAGATCGTCAGCATGCCCTTCAACTACTAGCAGGCTTAATCGTATCCCAAATTCTTCTAATGGTAGCAACAACCATACGTCTAGGTGCTATAACTGTCGTGGTGTTGGTCACATGTCTTTTGAAGTGTCCTTCCCCGTAGATGAATGTTGCCTCTTCTCCCTCTAGGCAACTTGCTATTGTTGACAAAGAGTGCGGGAAAACCGACTTAAACGAAGAGGTTTGAAGGCCGTTAGACGTCGAATATGAGCCTAATGAGCAAGATTTGGAAGCTGATGCTCATTTGGAAGGATGTTTAGGTGTTTTTTGACTTGTACTTGTTGCTCAAAAACATAAGGATGATCCTAAAATCCATTGTGGGCGAATTTTTCAGATGAGAGTCGCATGTGCGGGACATATGTGCTCTCTTGTGATTGATATTGAGAGTTGTGTACAGATGTTATCTCTGAGGAAGCAGTTAAGATATTTGGGTTAAAAGTTGAGCCTCACCCGGAGTCGTATGATGTTGCGTGGATTACCAATACAAAGTTGCGGGTTATTCAGAGGTGTTTAGTTACATTTTCCGTTGGCAAGCTTAAGGATACCGTTATGCATGATGTTCTACCACTTGATGTTTGTCGCATTATCTTATGATGTAAATGGATATGGGATCGTCATACACAACATGATGCTCGTGCTAATATCTATTTGATTATCAAAGGTAATACCAAATTCACTCTTATTTCTGTTCTCAACATGCCAAATTTGAAGCTTGCAAAGACTTCCTTGGTTATCCGACATGATTGGTTTTGTGTTGATGTTCATAACTTGATGTAGTCAAGTTTTTTTCAGCGAAGGAGAACTGATGTAGGATGAGCCCGTGAAAGTTGGTTAGAACAATATAAAAGGCTTTGGAAGCCAATATAAAAGGTTTTGTGGAAGCCTATGAATTTGAAGTTGTAGTTATCTTATTTAATTTGTAGTAATCTTATTAGAGTTCAATTTAGGTTAGGAAATTGTTGTAGGAGTATTATAAATAGTGATGTATTTCATTATTTGGAGATATTGACTAATTAGAATTGATTGAGTTTTGTGTGAGATTATTTGTGTGATGTTTATCCTTTATCCCAAAACCCCCGTCCCCATCACTATACATGTTCTTGATGTGGGCAAACATATATTAGGCTTTCCATCCTTCCAAATTCTAAGTTCTACATATTCATGAATACAAAAGTTTGCCTCAAATACACAGGTTTTTCAAAAGTTCAAGTAGTTTTGTAGTGTGTTAGCTTTGGTCTATCTTTGTTTCAGTCTAATATTGGCATGATCTTTTACTTTTTTGATGCTGCAGCTATCATTGGATAAAACGAAGAGGGAAACTGGCTCCGAGGGAGATTGCTCCAATAATTGTATCTAATCATGTATCATACATAGATCCTATCTTCTACTTTTATGAGTTTTTTCCTACCATTGTTGCAAGTGATTCCCATGATTCCATGCCCTTCGTTGGAACCATCATCAGGGCTATGCAGGTAATCTTATGTAGAATTCATACCTTCACTAAATTTAAAATTTTAGCATATTAAAGCTTTGTTCTACATATTCAGGTTTAAATATTTCCCCTGAATCATGTTTTATTGTGTTCAATACTTTTAAGTTTCAGCTATATTGTTCTGGCTCTTTCTTTCTCTCACCCTCTGTTTTTAGGTGATATACGTTAATAGGTTCTCACCATCATCGAGGAAGCATGCTATCAGTGACATAAAGGTAGGAAAATTATATACCTTTTGCTATCTAGTTTCTTTTGATGAATTTGGTTGATCTATATTCTATAAGGATAATATCCTAATACTGTAATCATAGTTTGTCCTTATTTACTTCCCATTGTATTAACATATAAAATAATAGTAATTTATTAATAAAATAATAATAATAAGGGAGAGTCTTGATGATAAGCTTGAGAAGAGAAGATAATCTTCGTTCACACACCAAACAGCTTAAGGTGTAGCGTTATTAGCTTTTGATTTCAAGATCCCAAATTGATATATGTTGTATAAGTTGACTTCAAAATCTGTGATTACTGATTAGTTAAAAATTTTGTCAAGAAAAGAAAGGGCTACATCCATACTAGTTGAAGGTTAATTTAATTGTTATTGTGATTTTATCGTTTTCCCCTTACCTACACTATAGACTGTTCCTTTCTATATCTGATAGACAGATGATTTCCGTCTAAGTAGACCTACTCACCTACATAGACATTAGTTAAGTTGACGTTTGGATTTTCAAGCTTAACTCATTTATAAATTTCCTGAGCTCAAGCTTAAAAAAAATTCTATCTAGCACTGCGTGTTTCATGTTTAATAATGGAGTAGTTCACAAGCATTAGTGAGCTACTCGACCTTCAATCAAATTCAAGCTGCTTGCGTGCTTCAGCGAGCTGCTTGAGTTCATTTAAGTTCATCTAGGCTCAGTTAAACTCATTTATTTGACACTTTAGGGAACAATAGCTATTAATATAATAATATATACTACATAATGTATAAAGTAAATTATATGTAGGTAACACCAAATAGTAATATAATACTACCTCCGTTCTATATGATTTGATCATTGTTGACATTTTAAAGTCGATTATATTTTCAAACTCAAAATTGAGATGACTCATTAAAAATTATGAAACAATAAAACTTACAATGAGTAATACTTTTTATATAGTTTACAATATTCATCATTGGATTGATTAAAATTAAAAGGATCTATGTCAATTTTGAGTTTAAAAATGTCTCAAATTGACTTTCAAAAATCAACAATGATCAAATAATTTGGAATGGAGGGAGTATTATTTATTTTTTCAATATATAAATAAAATGATGTATACTTCGTTGAGATTCATGAGTGCGCTCGAGAGCTCGTTCAGTTGTCATGTCGAGTACTTAAATATCAGCAGCGAAGCCTAAAATGTTGAACGCGCTCAGTTTTTTTAATCTAAATGAGTCCAGATGAGTTGGGAAATTATCGAATCGGACTTGGGTTGCTCGCATGTAGTTCAGTTTGTTCACAACCCCACATCCAAGGATTACTGGGTAAGAATTGATGTACATTTCATGGCTCAGTTTTTGTTTCCAGCAGAAGTTTGGTTGATCATAAACACTTGTAAGAATCTTGAATGGAGTGGTCGTAAAGTTCTGTTGATCTGTTCTGATCTTTTTCTTTTGTTTGGATATCAGTTTTGCCTTCAATTTTTGGCACAACCAGTTTAGATTATTAATCTCATTAAGTGGTACTTTCATTGCAACACAAGTCAAAATTTTGTTCATAAAGAATACTAACCTTTAATTCCTTTGCTTTTTTCTGTCCGTCAGTTTGTCTCTCTTATGTAACTACTTGAAGCATGCCTCCTTAATAGCTCTATATGAACCAGTAGATTATACTTGGTGCTTTTTTCATAATTTGGGTCGATTAATGCTTGGCAACTCTATTGCTTTCTTAGTTTAGACACATTTTTTATCCAGCTTGTAGCTGTGATTTTAACTACAAACTGCAAGAACTTTTGTGGTGTTTGTATGGTCTAAAGCATGTTTAGCTTATTTTGCACACGGTGACATAATGTTGGTAGTCAAAGTAATTTGACCATTTATTAAAATTGCTTCTAGCTGTTCTACTGTAGGCTTGTAGTAACACTTGTTTAAGCGAAGCATTTTGAAAAATGCTTGATCCTGTTATTGTTGTACGAAAAGAAATTGAAAATTATTGGATTGATATGTGATTATATCAATATACAATTTTCTAGGTTCTTTGATGTAATTCTTTTTTTCTAAATTCTTTTATTTTTGTCAATATATAAGCTATTTGATACAGAATTGTGCTTTTAAGGATTTTAATACAGAGAAAGGCCGGTTGCAATAGATTTCCTCGTTTGCTTTTATTTCCTGAAGGAACCACAACCAATGGAAGAGCCCTCATCTCATTCCAGCTTGGTGCATTTATTCCTGGGTATGCTATCCAGCCTGTAGTTGTTCGCTATCCACATGTACACTTTGATCAATCCTGGTAGGATTTTCTCTCTAAAGCAAGTTATTAATTGTTATCTTCGGTAACGTGACCAGCTCTGCTTTGTCTTCTTGTCATTTTGTTCAGGGGGAATATTTCACTGGCTAGGCTTATGTTTAGAATGTTCACACAGTTTCACAATTTCATGGAGGTACGCTATAATCATAGTGTCTGCAAATATCTGCAAAGCATAGTTAACATATTTTTCTTCTGTGAAGGTTGTTTGATATATCCAAGTTGGAAAAGAAATTTATATTATTAAATTTATGTATGTACTGTAATGTAACTTCCTTTGCTACTTCGGTAACTATATCAGTCTTACTAGGTCATCTATTAATCCAGCACCACTCTCTATGAGTATCTTCAGACTATGTATTACATATCGTATATTGAATATGATTGGTTTTGGATGAGTAATGTTTGATCTCTCATGCGCCTTTGACCTCATCTTTTCAAGTTTATCTTCTTTAGATTTTTTTTGGGTTAGTCAACAACAAAAAATAATTAATTTTTGCTATATTTTCCACTTCATATGTTCTACTTTGGAACCGTATAATGTGCATTTGATAAATATTGAACTGAATAATGTAAAAGGCACATATATTTCATCTTTTATTCTCCCTCTACCTTGTGTAGTTCAGGTCTATTGTATTCTCTTGGTATTGGGCACGTCACTTTGATATTGTCACTTTGATATTGTTGGGGTTGAGACGATAGACTGGTAGGCCTTTACCTTTTTTTTTTTTGGTTTTTTTTGGGGGGTGTCTTAGATTGTGACTGACGCGTAAATGTTGGTAACAGCATTAATGATATCTCAGCATCTCAGGCGGCTTGTGAGATAGCGTAATCTTGTTGTAGACAATACTTCTCGGGTGGCTGAGCCAGGTTGCTCTCTCTTGTCCTTCAGTTACCATTATACCTAAGAAATGTTTCAATTCGAGCGAAGGTGCTCCTATTTATCACCAGAGATGTAGAAAATTCTCATCTAGTGTCATCAAACTTCTTGACAGCAGGGAACTTGTCATTTAAACCTGCATTGACAGGCTAGTAGGGTTATTCTCCATCCTTTTTTTTTCCCATAAGTAACCGTATGTATGTATAATGCATAAAAAGGGATGCCACCAAATGAATTATGTATGCGTGGACTCTTCAATATTGCTTATCCTTGTTTGATATTCGGGCTTGAACTTAATAGGCATAGATTATTAGCTAGGTGGATTGTCCTGTTTCAGGAAATCCTTTAATTAAGAATAATAATTCTGTCCAGAGGGCTATATTAGTTGTATGAGTGATTTGTGGAATCTCTTGTAACTATTGTTTCTTTTAATGAAGTGAAAGTAGAATACTTGCTTCCAATTAATCTACATAATTGATATGGCTTATATTGATGCAATAAGTTGTATATTTCTTAAAACTTTGAATAAAAAAGCCTAAAGGGATTTGTATACTTGAATTCCATTAGATTCTCTTTCAAAACTTTTGTATAATTTTGATTTTTTTATTATGTCAATAAATTATTGTCATTAAAAGCAGCAAAAGGGGGTGAAATCTTGTACAGAAGATCCATACATTTAAAGCATAGGGACAACAAAAAAGACCTGTCCCCACCTATCTCCAAACAAAACCAATGTACAATGACTTAGCAGCACCCCATAAATAGCAAGGAGACAAGAAAGTAGATACAAGTTCGCTCCTCACACAAACTCTCCAAGAAATTTATAAAAGAAACAACGATGCTGGGTAGTACACATTTTCCTGAAAAACTTAAGACACACAAATACACACACAGATTACTTATTTCCCTCAATCTGCATGGTTTAGAGTACTTAATAGATGCTCCTTGATTCACTTCATGCTGCAAAGAAATCATGGAAAGCATACTGCAATAGTTGGTGTGCTTCTCCACTCTAAATATCACCTAGTACCTGTGTATTGCCTTAAATTCTTCTCTCCCTTGATCACAAAATACACGCTTCATCATGCATTGTTTTAGTTATACAATATACACGCCCATGAACATTACAAGTCCGACCAATGCTTCTTTTCTTTTGTTTCTAGTAGTGGAGTTCTGTTAGTGCATTGCTTCTATGTTGATTCTTAATGAATTAAGATAAAATTTGAATTTATGCAGGTTGAATTTCTTCCTGTCATTTCACCCCCGGAAAATCAAAAGGATAATGCTTTGCGTTTTGCTGAGAGGGTGAGTCAAAGTTATAAATTTTTGCTGCATTATAGTAGTTGTAGTTGATTGATGTTTTTCCCCCAGTGTCATTCCTAAGTTCTTCTTATCCATTAAACTATAATAACTTTTAATTCATTAATTACAACTCACTTTTTAATTAAAAAAGCAAAAATTCGGTGATGTTTCAAGGTTATATGGAATTGCACATTCTCATAATTGTGCTTTTATTACCAAACTTTATACATCAACACAATGTGTTTATACGCACTTTGATCATTATTACATCCATTAATAAAATGTTGAAGCTAAGGATGCTTGAACATTATAGCGGCCTTCTGTATTCCTGTAGCTTAAAAAGACTTTTTAACATTGTGTAACATGCCAAGAGACCGTGTAACTGGTTAGTTTGCATCTGCCATCATTACTGAAGGATTAATGTGCGCCCAATCATGGGCTTTCCGTATATGTTCAAAATTTTCATGTTCTTATAATATAGACCTAACTTGTTAGATATATCCTCTATGGTACCCAATGAAGGAGCATGCACTGGTTTAGTTCATTAAGTTTTTAAATTTGCATTCTTCTATGGTAGTTTACCCTGGCTATCTTTCTCTAGATCCTTAAAACCTCTTTCTTTCTGGATAATTTTTTATGCTACAGATGGAGAAAAAATTACACTATACTTTCAAAAGCTAAAATTGAATAATTGAAGTCTCTTCAGGTTCCATTGAATAGAATCTTATATCTTTTTACAGAATTAGTGTTCAACAGTGATTCGACGTGAATCTATTACGTACGTGTTGTATGCACTCCATACTTGTCCAAAAAATTAAAAATAAAATGCTATAAAATTGAATGATTGAAGTCTCTTTAGGTTCCATTGAATAGAATCTTGTATCTGTTTACATAATTAGTCCTCAACTGTGAGTCCATGTGAATATATTACATATATGTTGTATGCACTCCATACTAATGATAGGAATTGATCCATGAGATGTTGTCGTAGATGATTCACTATTTAGTTATTTATTTATCGGTGTCTATTTATTTATTTAGTTTGTGGACTTGTTATTTATTGGTTTATTTCAGAATTGGGTTATTTATTTAGAGGCCCAATTGTTAATGGGCTTAAGATTATTAGTTTATTTTTATTATAAATATGCAAGTCATGACAGATTATTGGACACTTTGATATTGAAAATATCCTAATTACTTTTCCTCCTTACTACGGTTGGGAAACCCTAGGGGTAGTGATTCTCCTGCGGTTTGATCACCTTAGTTCTTTTAATTTTCCTTATTGATTTATTATTTCTAATTAATTATTTGTTCATCAATTTTCGTCCTACATCATATTAGCATCAGGCTTGGTTTCTCTATCAATTTCTTGAGTTTTCAAAAACAAAAAAAAGTTGTTCATCGACGGAGTTACTGCTCATCGTGATTCAGTGTTCATAAAAAAATTGTTGCATTGTTTTGGAAATAGGGAGGTAACCTTAACTTTTCTAATTTAAATTAAAAATCCATGCAAATTAACTTTTAGTACCCCAAACTTTCACTATCCATTTAAATATTGTCCCACAGTTTATTAGTTTTTATTTTCACCCCTGTTTCTTGCATAAAAAACCCTAAACTTTTAACCTTAGCACTTTTAACCCGTCTCATACTTTCTGATCATTTAGGTCTACAAGGTAAAAGTAAATGTCATTTTGAATACTTGGACTTTTAATATTAAATCACTTGCATTTCCTTCATTCATTAGTTCTAAATTTTTGAAAGCTTGTTTTGGATTTGTTCTTTTAAAATTGCATATTATTCCATCTATTTGCATATTATTTGGTTATTATCAGTAGTTTTTGAGATTGCGATTGCATAGGCTTAGACATGTAATTTTAATTTGCTTCTATTAATTTTTTGTATTTTGCACTTACACTTGTATTATAACTACACATACCCAAACTGGAAATTGGTGAAATTGGCCAATTTATTCTGGTTAGGGGTTGAGAGAGACTTAGATCATTTAGGTGAGCCACCTATCAGGCATTGATGGGAGATGAAAACTCACCTAAAGCAATATTATTTACCCGTATGACATATTGATAGGGTAATAATGTATGTTGCTGATTACATTTGCAGATTTAGGGAATTGACTCAAAGATGTAGGATCAATGAGAGAGATGGATCGATCATTATGAAGTTCAAGAATGAGTTACGACCTGGATTTCAATCACACATCCTGACCAACGCCATCTTTACACTAGATGACCTTTTCCAGTCAGCTCTAGATAATGAATATAGGTTACATGGTATCACTAGGAGAGTTCCCTCTTACTCAAGCCAGCTTAGTGGTTGAAATTTCTCACGGAATAGACATTTCCCCACTTTTCAGGCGTCTTTTAGGGCTAGTAATACCCTAGCTGGGCCATTTCGTGACAAATGGAATGGTGTAGTTGCACCCAACTCTCGGTCTACTACCCAGAAAAGGTGTTTTACGTGCCAGAGGTTAGGGCACAAGTCTTTTGAGTGCCCCAATCGCAATTGTCAACAAGTAACAATAGTAGAGGGAACTTCAAAAGAGGGGAACATTGTTGTGGATGAAGTCGAGGGTGAGTATAACTCGCAAGATGAGGAGGTATTTCAGACTTGCAACAACGTAGGAATGGTGTAGTTGCACCCAACTCTCAGTCTACTACCCAGAAAAGGTGTTTTGCGTGCCAGAGGTTAGGGCACAAGTCTTTTGAGTGCCCCAATCGCAATTGCCAACAAGTAACAATAGTAGAGGGAACTTCAAAAGAGGAGGGAATATTGTTGGGGATGAAGTCGAGGGTGAGTATAACTCGCAAGATGACGTATTTCAGACCTACAACAAAGTAGGTGGTCTCTTCTAAGTTGATCATCGATGGGGGTGGGAGCTGTCGTTTACACTCCTAAATTAACCTCATTTTCACTTTACAAATTCAAACAATTAGCACAGTAGTAAGGATCGATCCCACAGAGAGTGATTTGTTTTATATTTATCCTATGATTTCTAATGAAAAGGGGATTTTGAATTAATTAACTAAATTAACAAGAATAAACTAATATGAATAAACAATGAATAAAAAGATTTAGTTCTTCAGTTCAGTATCACCTTTTTACAACAATAGATTAATAGTGTAACATTATTTACCCTTCAATGAAACTAATAGCCCTAGGTAACAACAAGCTCTGCTACCCGAAACTCCCCTTAGATTGTCACTCAACGAAACAAGCTCTTCACAAGATTCTAACAATTATATAACCTAGAACAAGCTCTCTAGATTTAATATAATAGCAGCATTAAGAAATAGGGAATTAGACTATTCCAAGCAACAAACACATAAGCTCGGATTGTTTAACTTGTCTTCTGATAATCATAGCAATACTCAAAAGCTTGTCCACAATCAGGTATTACTAATTACTACTTGTGATTATGAACAATATCAATTACACGTAATATTATTCCTTGATCTAGCATATGATATTCGTTAACCAACTCAATCCTGCAGAAATCAAATCAGTCAAGCCAAATAGCATTCAGAAATTAAATTAGATTATCAAGAATGAATTTCATGTGCGAAGGAATAAATAATGAATACTCAATTAACCATTAATTATAAATAAGGTTCAACATCCCTTAGAACTGAATAAAAAGAACTTAGCTCATGTCTTCAATCCTCCAATGTTGTAGATGAGAGAATGTAGTAGATGATTGAATGAATAAAATCCTGACTATCATCCTCTATTTATAGTGCTAAACAAAATCCTAAATCCTATGGGAAGTAGAAATCCAAATCCTAAAAAGAATTACAAATCACACTAATTTCCATAAAGAAATAGAATCTAATTTGGAAATAAATCTTTGTCTAAAGGAAATTCTAAAGCTAATAGAAATATCAATCCAATTCCATGTAGAAATATGCCAAAATTTGCATTTAGAAACTTTCCAAAAATCCAAGATTTCCCAATTTTCCCGCTCAAATTCGTTGGGGCGAATTTCCATTTCCTGTTGCGACGTCCTTTGGCAAAACAAGCATAACTTTTGATTCGGGAGGAGTTACGGGGCCTGCTACCTATCAAAACGAAGATATTGACGAGATCTACAACATTCATTCTTTGAGATTTGACAGATTCTTGCTGGATCAAGGTCGAAATCGGGCTCCAAGTGTCTGTTGTGTAAATTGCAACTTCCAAACTTTGAGGTTCAACGTCCGTTTAGTAAAAATATCATAACTTTTTCATATGAACTCCGATTGGGACGATTCAAGATGTTTCGGAAAGCTAAGTAAGAACTCTACAATAAAATCCAAGTCCCAAGCCAAGACCATGCATCCAACTTAATAATGCTAAAAACCCTGCAATTTTTCTTTTTTCCTGGTTTCAGCTCCAATTCCTCTTGAAATCATTAAAAACCTTAATAAGCTCATATACACATGAAACATGCAATAAAACTAAATATAAAGGAATCAAAATAAATGAATAATATGCATTCATCAGGGGGTAGTTGCTTAAATGTTGTTGTTGAGTCCGCCTTACCACAAATGAAGCTAAAGGCATAATCAAATCCCCAGTCTTTTAACGTCGCCTAGGTCAACAAGACATCCATTCCTATGTTAAAGAGATGTCTAGTGCCGATCCACCTTCAGGACTATGAGGATAGTATTTGGTGTGATGTCCTTCTTATGCATGTTGCACATATTCTACTAGGGCGACCTTGGCTATATGACTGTGATGTGATTCATTATGGTAGGACGAACACATGTGTTTACACACAAGGGGTAGAAAATATCATTAGTACCTGTGAGACCTCGACTGTCATCCAAGAGTCGATCAAAGGAGACTAGCTTACTTACCCAGTAAACCAAATCACTCCATACTCTTAATAGAAAGGAGTTTGAGCGAAGTGTGGTTGAGGAGAATATAGTTGTCGACGCGTTGAGTGGGGTGTCTATCCTTGTCAACTCTTTGAGAGTGAAGGTTGTGGGATTTGAGCGCATTATCCAGGAATACCCTACTTGTCGAGACGTTAGTGACATTTATGATGACCTACAGGATCCTAATTCCCTACCTCTAGTGATTTTGTATCCATGATGGGTATCTTTTTAAAAGCACCCACTTGTGTATTCCTAATACATTGATGCGTGAGTATTTGTTGATGCGTGAGTATTTGTTGTGGGAGTTACACGCAAGAGGTTTAGCTAGACACTTTGGTCAAGATAAGACAATTGTCATTGTTGAGGATATATTTTTTTGGTCTAGCCTCAAGAGGGATGTAGCTCATGTTGTCTTTGAGTGCCACACATGTCAGACTACTAAGGTAAGAAGTAGAACACGGGTTTGTACACTCCACTTCCAGTTCCCCATGCATTTTGAGAGGATCTTAGCATGGATTTTGTCTTGAGATTACCGAGGACCCATAGGGGTCATGATTTAATTTTTATTGTAGTGGACCGTTTCACTAAGATGATACATTTTATTCTTTGCAGCAAAACTGATAATCCCTCGTATATTGCCATGATTTTCTTTAGTGAGGTAGTGAGATTGCGTGGGTTACCATTGACTATAGTTTTTGATAGAGATGCAAAGTTTATGAATTATTTTTGGAAAATTCTCTGGAAGAAACTTAACACTATGATCAAGTTTTCTATTACATATTTTCCCCAGATCGATGGTCAGTCTGAGGTTGTTAATAAAAGTCTAGGTTATTTGATATATTGTGTTGTGGGTGATCATGTGTCTACATGGGACCTATGACTGAGTTTGCATATAATAGCTTAGTTAATTGTTCAACTGGAGTAAGTCCTTTTCAAGCTTAAACTAGTTAGCAGTTTAGGAAACCTGTTGATTTAGCTCCTCTTTCCATTGCATATAGGGCTAGTGAGTCTGCAGAGTCTTTTGCGCATCACATTCATGATTTTCATGCTGATATAAGAAAGATATAATAGAAAATTAATTTCAGTTATGAAAATTATAAGTCTGTTGATGATGTTCATCTTAGGTATCAAGAGTTTAATGAGAATGATCGAGTGATGCTGCGACACCATGCTGAGAGATTACCTCTTGGCACATAGAAGAAAGTGTATGCTAAGTGGATGAGTCCATTTCGAGTTCGAAAGAAGGTTAGCGCTAATGCATACGAGTTGGATTTTTCGAGTGATATGGGTATTGGTCCTGTATTCAATGTGACTCCTTATCACGAGCCTTCTGATTTCGTTCCCTCTCCCACTTCTTCTCTTAGTTCTCCTATTTCGCCTACACTTGCTAATCCTGATGAGCCTATACTTGTTCCTCCTTTACCTATTCTACCTGCACCTCCTACCTTACACAACATACAACAGAGGTTATTGAGGATGTTTTTGATGAGCGGGTTGTGTCAACCAGGCAGGGTGGTTACTGTCAGTTTTTGGTGAAGTGGCACAATAGGCCTCCGGATGATTGTACATGGCTTAGTGCTAAGGAGTTTCTTTGGCTTGATTCAGACCTTTTTGAGAGATACGAGGCTTTCACTTTGTTAAAAACTTTATTTTCGCAGCCAGGGAGAGTTGATATGGATCGATCCATGGGATGTCGTCGTAGTGGATGATTCGCTATTTAATTATTTATTTACCCGTGTCAATTTATTTATTTAGTTCGTGGACTTGTTATTTATTGATTTATTTTAGTATTGGGTTATTTATTTAGAGGCTCAATTGTTAATAGACTTAGGATTATTAGAGTTTCTTTTTATTATAAGTATATGTAAGTCATGACAGATTATTGGACACATTTTGATATTGAAATTATCTTAATTATTGGTTGCGATCAATACTTTTCCTCCTTACCATGGTTGGAAATCCTAGGGGTAGTGGTTCTCCTGCAGTTGGATCACCCTAGTTCTTTTAATTTTCCTTATTGATTTACCACTTCCAATTAATTGTTTTATTTGTTCATCAATTTTCATTCTACATCAACTTGTCCAAAAAAATAAAAAATAAAATGTTGTATGAGCTTCTCTAGGCAATAGGCATGTAGAATCCATTTAATGTGCACTATTGTTTTTAGTTACTAGATTTTAATCTATTTTGATGGCTATGAATATTTGTGCAGACTGCTCATGCTATGTGTACTGCTCTCAATGTTGTACAAACATCTCATTCTTTTGGGGATGTGATGCTTCTTGTTAAGGCATCTGAATCTAAGCAGGTACATCGTGCTTATATGACTTTGTGGTCTTTCTTGCAACTAGGTTTATATCTGTTTTCTATTCTTTGTCATTTGGATACATGTTTATTTCGTTCTGTTCTCCAAACCTATGGCCTTCGTGATAAATGGATTTTGAACATAAGATGCAAATAGCATTGGGAAGGATGGACTTCACCATTTATTTTTGTTATATTCACAGTTATAATGGCGTCAACATGGCGTTGTCTAGGCAACGACTAGGTGTCTTGGCGTTGGAGAATGAGAAGGGTAAGGCAACGCTTCGGATGCCGAGCCGCCAAGACTCGCACATTGGTAGTAGGAGTGCTCATCGGTAAAAAACCGAACCGGTACCGAAAATACCGAACCGGTACCGATCCAAAATTACCGGAAAAACAAAAACCGGAACCGGTACCGAATTATCGGTTTCGGTACCGGTTCGGTACAAATTCGGTACCGGTTTTTTCGGTTCGGTTTTCGGTTATACCGCATGATAATATATATAATTATTAATAATAATTAAATAATTTTTTTTATATATTAACAAAAAATTTTAAAACTAAGAAATCATTAACTATTAATAATAATTAATATATAAAATAAAACTACAAAATATTATTAATATATATATAAAAAATTAATAAAACTATTATATAGAAATTATTAATATATAAAAAAAAGTATTTAATATATAAAACTACAAAACATTAATTATTAATTATTATAATATTAAATTTCGGTATTTCGGTTTTTACCGAATTCAAAAAGTTTCATACCGCTACAGGTACCGAAAAGTCATTTTTACCATGACTCATCATAAGTCATGGACTTTTTCAATTACCCAAGTGACTAAATCCATGACCTTAATGACCCTATTCCTTTGAATGAGAGGAATGCTCGTGGGAGACGAAAATGACTTCATAGTTGATGACTTTATTTGAGCTATGACTAGAAACAGAGTAGATTAGAGATTGTGTTAGTTATTATGTTTTGGGTTTTAGAGTATATAATATTTTATTATGTAATATTCTTTTGTAATAAAAAAATAATAATGTATAAATTGCACATTCTTAACGACTTGTCACCATACGAACGCCATGGCGGGTGCCTTATCACCTAGGCGTCTTGGCAGTCAACTACTGCCGCGTTCCGCCTTGGCGCCGTGACAATTTGGTTATATTACATGCATGACGTAAAGGTTTGGAGCTCTCTACTTGGGGCTCATAATTCCTCGTCGAAAAAATCTTAGAAGATAAGTTGAATTGCAAACTAATTCCTTCTGGAGTAGAGACAAATTAATGCTTACAAACTAAGCCAATGAAGACAAATTTCTTGGGAAGTGAAACCAGAAAGTCTTACAATTTCATAGTTTCTTATATAAGTGGCGTCTGATTATTTCCATCTTTAGCAATAATCAGTGTCTGCTTCTATTAGAGTCTGTGTTGAATGTTTACTTGCTTTATTACAGCAGGTTCTGGAAAATGGGATGGTTATTGCTTAGGATTGTTTGATTTGACTTTAGTTCTGTCCATTGTAAAGTTTCAGTAAACTAATATTCTTGTGCTGATATCATGATTGTTACGTTTTTTCACAGGAAAATTCCTCACTTTATATGGTTGAAATGGCAGGGGTGGAAATGGTGAGTTTGTGATAATTTATGTATCTGTCTGTGTTGTACTGTACTGTTATCTGGCTTAGAAGGCTCTCTGATAATACTACTTCTCTTACTAATAATCTAAAAATATTCTTTCTTTTCCCTATCTGATTAACATAGTATCAGAAGATACCACCTTTTGCCTATAACTGTGTTTGAAACATAAAGGCCTGATATAATACCCCATTGTGCATTACTTCTTAACATAATATAGTGTGTAATGCAAGTATTCGTAAAATATGTGTTGTCTTTTTGTTGGAATAACGAAAGTAGCTGATGTAGGACAAAGAGTACACAAGTAAAAAGAAGGCAGAAGATAGATGGTCTGTGGCACTCTCGCAAGGGAATCACTAGCCAGCAGGCAAAAAATTCCTTCTTCCACATAAGGAATAGGCAGCCCTCCCAGGCAAGAAGCACGAAGATTTTTTCCAATAATTTTCAACTCTATTAGAACAATGAGGTTTACAATACCTACACGGGAATAAAAAACCTGATACTTGAATGCATAACCCAAATAAGAAAATACCTCTAATAATTTGAAACAACTTAAACTTGATCACTAATATGAAAATACCCAAATATATTAATTGAAATTAAATAGTCTAAACCTTCAAAATCCCCAATAATTGCAAATTACATCAAATAAAACCCATCTAACCCTATATTTAATTACATAGATTCCTATCCACCTTTTCTAAAAGGAATTGTAGTAATTCTTAATCTTTAAAATTTACTTACTAGTGTGTCTGCATCTTTCTCTATACCATTAGAAAAACTTGATAGTGGCAAAAAATGTGATAAATCTTTGGCATTCTATTCATTATTTGGTCAAAAACAAATAAAATTTATTGATTACTCTTTTAATATCCTGAATGGAGCCGATTGATTGAACTATTTGTGTATGTCAATTTTTTTCCTAATTCCAATTTTATTGGGGTTCCTCTCTTTTAGCAAATCGTCTTGCCAAGTATTGGTCTATATGTTAAGGTAACATATGAGTTCGGTTTTCGAGTGTGAAGTTGAATGTTTAATGTAGTAGCCTGGGGAGATTTTTGTGAGGTAACATGTGAGTTGACATAGTCTGGGTCAGGTTGGATTCGATAAGTGTATTAGGGACTTCTTTGGTTTCCCCTTGCTCATTAACAATTTATTTAGAATTGTGAGAATTGGGTTTTGCAAGTAATAGAACACACAACTAAGCATGGCTTTAAAGTAACGAGTCTCGAACCACAAGCATCCCTTTTTATGTAGCATCCCTTTTTATGAACCACAAGCTTCTATTACTCATATTTTATGTGAGTAATAGAACTGTAGAATGATATGTATCATCCCTTTTTATTTTTCTTGGTTGGTAGTTGATAGTTCTCATATATGTGGCTACTTGCCAAACCATGTAAATGTTGTCTTGGCCTATTTGCTTATGTTTACCAAATTATGATGTAACTGAACCTTGGCATGCATGAACAAAACATAGCATCGTAGTTTGATATCCATGTTGGTTTACGAGGCAGAACAAAAGAGCTTGTGAATGGGATGATTAGGTTTAGGAGAAGGCTTCTAGCAGCATAAGATTTCCAAGAGTGTTAGATAGGTATATATCATTTCACTAGTGGATTATCTTTTGGCAGATGCGATGCTATGTGATTGAGGTCCTCTTTCGGTTTTTGGATCTCCCTTTAGGTTCAATCTCTAGAGTTTCTGATGCAGCTTGTGATGAAATTCCTGTTGCATCCTATTTATGGTGAATTCACTTTCATTGATCTGGAGAAGGAACTTTTACTGCTTTTTTGAATAAAGTTGGATGACAGGCATTTAATCCATTTTATCTAGATATATTTCATGTGGTCAATGTTCTAAGGACTCGTGAATGTTCTCAAGATTAGGTCTTTTTGACTCTTAATTATAATTTCAGTGACCATCGTGTCCTTTGTAGACTTTTTAGGGAGCTTAGCATTGGAGCATGATGTTGATATTTGGGGTGCTTTATAGTGTTTGAGACAGGTGGTTTTTTTGGTTTCCCCTGCCCCTTCGTATACATTGCGTGTAATTGGGTAATGCTCCAGTTTGGTGTCTTTAATGACTAAAATATACTTTACTATACATGTCAAGTGGTGCTGTTATCATGGAGAATCATTTAACTTTTACCAAGCTGTTAATTTGAGAGGTTCATTTAAACTTTCACCAAAACAGGAATTCAAGTCCTGAATGTCTCCACGCTTGACCCCCTCATTTTCCTTCTCTCTATTTTTAGTTATTTACTTTATTTATTTACAAATTGCATGTATATTGTATGGATGGGGCGACAGGTTTTGGCTGTGGTATGATTGTGGCTGTGGTTACAGTTTAAACATACAGAATATTATGCTGTTACAAAATTGTAATTATCATGAATTAGTATTACAAGTGGCCAAAGTTTTGAGGACTCATAGAAAGTTATCAAGATTAGATGGTTTTCTTCGCTTTCTTTGTTGAGTTAGGTTGCATAGTGCAATACTTCATGTCTGTATTTGGATATCATAAAAGTGGCTAGGGTCCAGGTCCAATAACACATCCACTCATGGATTCTAGTTTCAACTACTCTCGTTCCTTACATTTCTTCCTAGCTGCTTGCCCATAAGTTCTATTGTATAGATTACAATTAATATCTTAGACTACTTGCTTGAATAAAAGTTTTCTCCTGTTTCTTTCAGTCGTCCCATATAAGCTCATTGGAAGCTGTGCAATTTCTGGATAAATTTCTTTCCATGAACCCAGACCCCAGGTATTGTGGCTTGATCTTTTCTTTATTATAATTTTTGTAGTATGAACTAGAGTGTACCATTGATTGTTTTTGTGGCTAGAAAAATGTACATGGTCTTAGGACTAGTTGACTTCACCTTTATATGTAGTAAATTTTATTGGTAAATAGTTTCATTAGTAGGATGGATGAGTTGCTTCTCACCTTACCCTAATTGCTAGACAAGTCCTGAATTCTATCATAATATCTTGAGGCCTTTTAATGAAAGCGTTCACATGGCTTCTACTTATTAATCTATTCTCATCCTCAAACTAAAATATTAAAGGATATTTATTTTAATTTGATCTCTATTCCCTTACATATTTACTCCAAATTCCTAGAATCATATCAGTTATGCAAGGTTTTAAGCTTAATTCAGTCGTAATAATCTTGATTCCGTGTTCTTATTATTTATGTGATACTATTTTAAAACTTAGCATCGCATTTATTATGCTTCCCTTGCATAACAGATATATCTAGTTTCATCTATAGCCAAGGATTCAAAGATTCAGTGCATAAATCTTTTCATCCTTTCTTGGTAATATCAGAAAAATAGAGTTCCATAGTTCTTTGTAAAACACATATCACTTCTGGTTAATTGCTTTTCCTTAATGTATTAGTATTCTCTTCAAGTTTAAAATTGGTGCACATTTTGACCACTTTCAGTTGTTTCACTTTCTTCTCAATGATGTATACATCTTTACTGTTACATTGTGCATAATTCATTGGATAAATATCATGAATTTTCTAAGTTTCTTAATTATTTCTCAGCCTTTGTAGTTTCCCAAGTTTCATGAATTGTTTCACTGTACACAAGTCATCATTGTTACTTTAACTTTTCACATGATTAAATATCTAAATCGTATGTATCTATAAATTTATTTAGCTTGATGCTCTCCTATTGAATTATGTTGATGTTATTTTCTTGGCTTTGTGCAAGTTCATTGGAGTTTGTGTTATATCATTTATGTCTGTATAATTTCTCCTTGTTCAGTGGACATGTTGGAATAGACGGCTTCTTAAGGGTTCTAAGATTGAAGCGGTGTCGTCTTTCTGAAAAGGTCAGCTACCAAATTTTTGTCTTAGTTCAATTGAAATCTTTTTTTTTAATGTCACTAATTCTTCCTTACTCATGTTGGTCGTGTCTGTTTCAATAAGCAACCGTGTGGTTGTTACCCAAAAAAAAAAGAATTCCCATTAAATTTGGATAGGTTGATGCTTTAAGAATAAGATACATGGATATGATTTACAAAACCGTGATGTGGGAACAGATGTTAATGAATTTTCATATGAGAATTCAAATTTATCTCAAATGGTTGATTTAGGTGCTGTTTGAATTTGAACTATAGATTCTGATTCTTTTTAGTTTTTGAATATACCATGGTTTATGGACCTTGCTTAAGATGATTTTCTTATTAGGGAACTTTGTAGTCATCACTCATCACTTGTTATCGTTTTCCCTGTTTCATGATAACTATTTGTTTCAGATATTTGAGTTCATTGATGCGAAGAAGACTGGTCGAATAACATTTAAACAGGTCTTTCTCTCTCTCCCTCACTCCCCCTCTCCCCTCTGTTTTGCACTCGGCTCTCGCTTTGTCTCTCCCTTTGTGACTGTATTATTATGTTTCAATCCCATGCACTCTCACACGCAGACATATCTGTTCATTTATGCGTGTTGTAGAACTCTAATACCCTTCCAGGCCCATGTTGACTTACTGATGACATGTTAAAAGAGGTACTGGAGTAATTGCAAAGTTATTTACTGCACAATTGTAATACAGAGCACATTGATTTACTTGGGACAGTTAAATTTTTTCATGGCAGCTTATTTTTTTGAGTTCATAATATAATGCCAAGGGATTTGCTAGAACAAGTGTGGAAGATAGTCGACATTTTTCCTTGTATAATTCACTAATTCTGGGTAATCCTGTTAACGATGAACCTTGACAATACCCTGTTGGTGTAGCTGGTTGGAAAAAGAAAAGCAGCAGCAAACTGATAGACCTGCATTTCTTATACGATTGATAAATATAAGTTGGACCTTCTTAAATCGCTCTATTTGATTGTTACGGCTAAAAACTGCAGCTCTTTTGGTTTGCCTTGCCACATTTTCAGTGGTTGCATCTCTGAACTTGTCGTTTATATGTGGAACTCCTCTCTTCCCTTTCCCTGCGGCCTAGATTTTTCATTAAAGAAAATAATGTAGTCCTTACATTATAAATATCGTGTGTAGCTTGTTGGTATTATAACCCTTGGCATTAAAGGGTTCCGAGGCTCTTTATTGGTGCCACTTTGTTTCATTGTCTCATGACTACAATATGTACTATTTGCAGTTTTTGCTTGGGTCAGCTCATGTCCTGAAGCAACCATTGTTTCAACGAGCATGTGAATTAGCATTTGCTGAATGCAACATTAACAGAAACCATTACATTTCACAGAAAGAAGTAGGTCTTTCTCTATCTATTCCCTTGATACTGATTTGACTTTAAATTGAATACACTTTGATTTTTGAATTTGTTTGCAACAGCTGGGAAATTCAATCACGATTGCTATTCCAAACTTGACCGAGGATGAGGTGAGTTATGGAGCTAGCTCATCAGTTTGATTGATTGTTTTGATACATTTTTCTTAATAGAAATAAATGAAAAAGAAAGATAATAGTGTCATTTATCGCATCCACGAGCCTTTTTTTAAAGAAAAAAAAAACTTGACACTTGCAGATCCATGAACTCTTCAAATTATTCGACTGCGATAGTGATGGGAAGATTAGCAAGGATGATTTCATGACCTGTTTAAGAAGAGATCCATTGCTTACCGCACTTTTCACCTCTCGGTTATCGCAAATAGACTTATCCTCTGAAGCTGGTGATAGGAGGGTCGAAGAGATCGTATAATGGACTGTTGGTGAATCTATATTTATGTAGTTAAGTCATGGTGAATCTGTTCCATCCCTTCCTGGGAGAGTAGTACATGGCACAGAAAGTTGTCTGTTAAAAGCATATAAAAATTTCCCATTATTTTGCTTGGGAAATTTTTCCGGTCTATACCTCTGCTCTCTTTCTTTTCCTTTTCTTTCCGTACAACAATTAATTTGTATCATCAACACATTTATCAATGGTACCAACTTTTTGTGTCATTTGCCTGATATTGTTGGACTAGGCTCCCCTCTATTCACTTTCCAATTTATCCGAATACCCATATTGTGACATGAATATAACATTTAGTGACATTCGTCGTGGGTTTCACTTTCATGTAAGAAATATTCATCAGTTTCCTTCGAAATATTTTAGAAATATGTAGTAATGATTTTCTTTTTGAAATTATGTTTGCTTTTTTCCAGTGTTTGGTTGGACAAATATTTTCTGAAGGAATTGAATTTTCTGAAGGTATGTTGGTGCATGCATGTCATTTTCATAGTAGATCAGATAGTAATAATATCTAAAAACTTAATAATTCATTAACTTCTTGAAGATATAATAGTGTCACTAATCATGGAGTACAATGGAATGTAGACACGTGTATTTTGGAATATCCTAGACATATTATACCTTATCCAATAAAATTATTAATCATAGTATTTATTATAGAAAAATAATATACATGTCCACAAATATGTGAAAGTGTACGCGATAAAATAAAATAAATTAAAGTAAAATTTTTCTTAATTAAATTCATTCCTTGCTCTTCAGACTTCAAAGTCTCTTTAGCTTCAAATTCATCTTCATCTTCTGATTCATGATCATTGGTAGTTGCAGTCTTCTCTCATAGACTCAAGTTCATCATCCTCATTATTATCATTGAGATCAATTTTTGATGAAGTCTCCTTCCTCCTTCTTGTTTGTTCCTTGGAGTACCGGGTTACTCTTCCTTCTCCCTAGGGGTGCATCTGTAAGTGCTCTTTTCTTTTCTGATTCAGATTCCTTTTTTTAAGTAGATGGACTTCTTGGTAGGACTTCTAGTGACTTCTTCTCGACCTTAGCTTTCTTCTTGACTGGTGTAATCAAACTTTTTAGGGGTAGGGGTAGGGGTAGGGGTAGGGGTAGGGGTAGGGGTAAGGGGGAACTATACAAGAATGTGCATGACATGTTTCTTCTTTGGCCATTAAAGGGTTAGAATAAAATAAATGTTTTTTTTTTTTGCATGTTTGGCATACTCCCAAAACCTTGACTAAAAGTCTTGGTGGAGCCAGGTTCAAAAATCTGTCTTTTAAGCCATTAAGTGAGCTAATTTTTTGAAAAATAAGGAATAAATTATATATGAAGTACCAATAAAATTAGTATTTTGCATTATTCAGTATCTATTATTCATGTAATTTAGAAAGAAAAAAAAAAATCACCGTCCCAAATTAATTATAAGATCAATATATATTGATTTTCTAAAAGTCAATTTCAAATATTTTCAAATTTAAAATTAACATGAATTTATTTAGTTTAAGATTTATTATTTAATTTTAAAATAAAGTAAATCATATCAATTAAATTTGAGTTTAAAAATATTTGAAATTGACTTTTAAAAAATTATTATTGATTTTATAGTTTGAAAAAAGAAGTATAACTGATTAAACAATTTCATCATAGTAATAATAAATACACAATTTATTACTGTAATTTAAATTAAATATGATTGATTAAATAATTTTGTGAGACAAAGGATATGTAATAGTAATTCTCCTTTTAAGCAACTTTGAAGATTATATATATATATATATATATATATATATATAAAGACCCCAACTTTTATGAATAAAAATGAATTTTCTATAAATATCATTTTTGAATATTATGAAATAAATTTGATATAATGTTATAGTTATGCGTAATATTTATAAATTTTGCAAAATACGCAAGTTGTTATATAATATTCGATTGGTCGGGGAATATTAAATGCGATGACACAATCATTGGTGGACCCTATTAATGTAATTATTATTTGATCGAGAAAACGACAAAAATATTTTTATGAAAATAATCGGCGGAAGTTTTCTGGTTGATCTTTGTTGAACTACTTTCGGTAGTAAAAGTATAGTAATATCGTGGTTGCGTAAGAAGACACACCGTATTGATTATTAATGCTTATGTGAGAAGTCACTCGGTTTGATTCATTATTATCGATATTTTATATGTTATTAAATCAATAATTGAGATAACGAAGTTGTTAATATAATTATTTGCATTATTAACGATGTTCAGAAGTTACCAAAAGAGGTTTGATCTGATCAATTGCGGCAATATAGAGAGAAATCCTTATTGGAAAGTTCTCTTTCTTTAGAATCACGCAAATGATTAATAGTGTGAATAATAATAATGATGATGACGTTTTGTTTTATTCAGTATTATTAACGTAATAAAACGGAAAAACTTTTATATAAAACAAAATACGTTTATAAAGTTATTCGTTTTATTAAAAATTTTAGTTGTAAGACCCTCAAATTTATAAATAAAGATGAATTTTTATAAATATTATTTTTAATATTATGGAATTAATTTGATATAATGTTATAGTTGTGGGTAATATTTATAAATTTTACAAAAAAGCAAGTTTGTTATAAAATATTCGTTTGGTTCAGAATATTCTTTTTATCGGGAATATTCGTATGCGACTTTTACTCAATCATTAATGGACCCTACAACGAAGTATTGTCGTAGTTAGAAAATGACAAAATTATTTTTCTATAAAAATAACTACGGAGGTGTTCTCATTAAAACCGTTGAACTACCGGTAGTAAAAGTACAAGAATGTCGGCGTAGTTGTATAAGTAGCACACGATATTGATTATTGATGCTTACGTGAGAAGTCACTCAAATTTATGCTTTCAATTATTGCTACTGATAATTCTTTGCGATCATATCTCTTATATTATCGATTCAATTATTGTCACAAAGATCATCTCGTATAATATGTTATAGTATTAAATTATTAATTGAGACGACAAGTTATAAATGATTAATAATTGTTGAAAGATTAAATATGTGTTGATTAAAAATAAAATGATTTGTGGTAATATTTATTCAATCCTTGATGTATATAAAGAGTCTGTTATATGACACGTTTGTGGTAAGTTTGATTATTTTATGGGGGGGGGGGGGCATATATGTCATCATCTAAGAGAACCTTCGTCAATAATAATTACCTTTGTGAATAGTAATTACCTTCGTCAATAGTATTTACCTTCGTCAATAGTAATTACCTTTGTGAATAGTAATTACCTTTGTGAATAGTAATTACCTTCGTCAATAGTATTTACCTTCGTCGATAGTAATTACCTTCTTCAATAGTAATTACCTTCGTCGATAAGTAATTACCTTCCGTCGATAGTAATTACCCTTCATCGCAAATAGTAGTTGTCCCTTCAATATTACCAAGAGTTAACTGCGCTCTTCAAAGGTTCCAAGGTTAATTACCCCTTCGAATAGTAGTTGTCTCTTCAATATTACCAAGAGTCATTTTGATTCCCTTCGTTAAAACCAAGAGCCACCCTCGGTTTTTCTATAAATAGAAAAGCTCATTCCTTCATTATTTCTTACATTTAATTCACCGAAACTCTGTAGAGAAACTATAGAGAAAAAGAAAAGTATTTTGCTACTTAACTTTTCCAATATTCAAATTTCTTCTAAGGTAGGGAATATTATTTGTTGTACTTTCGTAAGGGGTGTTATTTTTTTATTCATGAAGAGAACTTCTATTATTCCATTCTTTATTATTACATTGGAATAACTTTTGTAAAAGTGGCATACCCTATACATGACACATACATGTATGAATACCCTATACTTGGTGAAATCCTTATATTATTCCATTCTTATTTATTTTGTTGTAATAACTCAGATATGCGAATCCCTATACTTGGTGACATTCTTCTATTATTTTATTATTCCGTTGAACATCCTTGTTCATCTTTTACGGGAATTCGGTTCCGCTCTTTATTATTCTGTCTTTATTATTATTCTATCGGAATATCCTCATCATGTGTTTTACACCCACTGGTTCCGCTTTTTATTATTCTCAGTATTTATTATTCTGCTGAATAACTCATACATCACAAGTACCGCATGCACGGTGATTTCTTTTGTTATTTCATTCGCTATTATACTCGGTTGGTTAAAATTTTTGACTTCTATACTCCATGAATTTAGTGGAATATCCTCGATATTTGCGCTTCATCCAAAGATTTTAATGAAAATATTTTTCCGAAAGCATTCTTGAATTTTACTCTACAAAGCGAGATCATGTTGACAATTTGACGTTATTAGTTCCCTAATAAATTAATTCGTGAACTTGTTTTATTGAATTATTATGTCATTGTCATCATCCTCATGTTATATTATGTTGTCTTTTTGGCTTACGTGCGAGAGATGAACTTAGTATGATTATGACCGAGGATCATTCAAAGATAATCACTGGCTTGATATAAATGATGTGACAAAAGTTCTCGATGGCACGTAATGCAATGATGGATAGTTTTTGGTATGATTATGACCGGGGATTCTTCTAGATAGTCACGACCATTGATAATTTGATGAAAATTCTTGACCAGTGGTGATGCGAGGATGATTAGATATTGTGGTTTATTCATTAAACCGAGTCTTAGTGATAAAAATGATGAAAACCTTTTAAACCTAAAAGATAGTAGACTTTATTTTCTACTTGACTCTTTTAATGGATTGCGATATTCCACTATGAGCTAAACCGTTTGTCTATCAGTATTTTATCGGTTTAACATTGTTGAAGACTATTGATAATTTATTCCGCATTATCTTAGTTATAATATTTCTTCTTTGGCTAGTTGAGCTTTCACCTTTTCTTTCACTTTTTTTTCTTGAAATGAGAATATAAATTTTGGACGAGTTGGGGAAAAGAGTGATGGTCCCAAATATAAGATTAGTAGTCCTCACTATTCTCATTAAATAGTGTGACAATAAATGTAATGAGGACTCCTTGAGTATGGATATTGTCTAAATGACAATATTCCTATTAGAACTCTCGGTTTATGTATTGTCGTATGTTACACCACGGATGTATAATTAAGTTTGTATTTGAATTTATGTACCATGTAAGTGGCGACCCAAGATGGGTGACGATACCTAATTTTGGGGGCGTCCACAACAGGTATCGAGCTTAGGATATGATCCCCGCTAAGATGCGAGATAAGAACTAGGAGGGAGAGGCAGGGAATTCCTTCGCTAAGATTTACCTACCTAAGTTTATTTGTTATTTAATTGGTTTTGAGTAGTATAGGGATAATATTTGATATATTAATTAACCCTTGTGTTGTGGCGGTGTTTGAAATGGCAAATTGAAAATATTCACAATGGAGTGAATGCGACCGTTGTGACACCTTTAATCACTAATCGAGTTAATGCAAAGGTCCCGACGAGGAACAAATTAGAGATATCCACGTAGTGAATGAAGAACTAATTGTTGCACCCGAGCTAGTTGCAGAGGTAGCGGTGAGAGTGAGGAAGAAGAGGAAGAAGAGGAACTCGAGGAGAATTGGTTAGAAGAAGTTTATGATCAAAACTTAGAATTACAAAATCGTGTTCGTGAGCTAGAAGAACAGTTGAAGAACAATGACGATCGTGGAACAAAGGGATACAACAATTCAAAATTGGGTTACCCGATATGTAATGCTCGAACAAAATCACGCTTTGGCGGTGTAAGATATTAAAGTTGAATCGAGAATTTAAAATCAAAGATCAATTTGAAAGAAGAAAAACAACTGAACGAAGGAGAATAGACGATGCATGGGTAAAGTCGCATACGCGTTGATAGTGTAGAAAAAGACGTCCGATCCAATAAAGCCAAAATAGATGAAATGGACTTTGCTTTTTGGACAAGAATTGGGAGAACCCAACATCGAATTCTAATTACCACAATGCATAGCGGTCAACCCGAATTTGATATGGATCGGAGAATAATGATTCAAATCATGGATCGTGAATGTGAAGAAAGCACTTAAGGGTGGAATGTACCTATAGTAAAAGTCAAACTCGATAATTTAAGCGAGATCGTTTGTCGAGAAACCCGAACGAAGTTATTACGGGTAAATTAATTATAAATTATCACAAGTCTATACTTTATTCAATACAAGTTCTACCCACTCTTTTATTCTACCTAGTTGTGTTCAATGTTTAAATTTGACTCGGGAAAAATTAGACTTTGATTTATCTATTGAAACTTCGTTGGGAGAAACCTTCGTTACCTCCACTCGCTTTATTAATCTTGTTGTTTCAAATAAACACTTTCACGATCTTATCTCTTTGAAAATACTTGCCTTTGAGGTAATTTTTGAAAACGATTGATTAACTACTCATTATTCTTTTTGTAAGGTTGTTAGCTTTCATATTCCTAACCAACTTCGTTATACTTAATTCAAAGTAACCAAACCCCAAAGTTAATCAACGTTATATCGAGCCATAAGTAAAGAGTCCCGATCCTTTCGTTGTTGACTTCCTTGTGTGGAATGCACCGCCCGGACTTTACGTAGGCGACGTCGTGAATGACGATGACAAGTTGATAGGTATCATTGTGAGGTCTTATCTAGGTTAAAGGATAGAAGTCACAGTTGGTATCAATGTAACGTACTATCCAAGTCTTGGATAAGAGTAGCAGTTTTGAATGATATTTCTATCATTAATAAATTTCTTGACGTATTCTTGAAGATTTCCTAGACTACCCTAGAGCGTGAAATCGAATTTTGTATTGACCCCAGTACAAAAACCCATTTCTTAAACCCTCAAATATTTCTTCAACTAAAAGGATTTGTTTACGAGGATTATGATAAAAGTCATAATAAAAGCATTGGACTAATAAAAATCATGGGTATATGAAGTATTAGTAAGTGTTATGATGAGTTATGTGGTTATTATGTGAAAACATAAAAGTTTCTTATAAATCACAATGGGTTGAAAAATCAGATTTTGGTAAAAACGTAACATTAAATTCAATTGACCATATCTCCTATTATATTTTGAATTTTTGAGTGTGGTCAAGTCCTAGAGTTAGATCTATGAGTTTTGTAGCTTATCCAAGTAGAATCACTGAAAAAGGTGCTGTCGATTTTGTGTGGACTGAATTTAGCAAAAGAGTCCAAAGTCTGCAAATTACAAAAACGCTACTTGCCGTGAAACTTTAAGGGGCTGTTTCGCCCACTAAATTTATGTGAAACATTCTGGCCTTTTGGGACATGAAAATATATGTTATAAAGTACCTCCTGTCCAAAAATGAGCTCATTCTCGACTTAAAATGAACAAGTTATAACCATTTCAATATTTAGGTTTTTTGACGAAAATGCTATAACTCGGAGTTCTATAACTCAGGTGACCATGAAATTTAAACTGGAGGCTCACATTAACATGTATAAGGTCCTGCCAAGATTTGGGAATTTTGGAGTTAAACTTGAGGTAGCTAATTTCTTAAGGAATTAATTAGAAATTGATTTTTGAAAAATAGTAAATGAATTTTAAAAATTCTCGAGAAAAATATATTTTCATTATGGGACTATATTATGCTAAATCTCAAAAAGAAATATTTTTGGGACTGATTTGGTATTTTTCATGAAAATAGTTTAATTACGAACATATGAGTTAAATATGTTATGTGAAGTAACAAAGTTGAAAATAGGATTTTATGGCTAGAGAATCCTATATAGAGTATATGCATATTTTTTTTTGATGAGGATTTGATAATTGGTGATGATATCTTATGAGTATGGCATTTTTGAATGATTAAATGCATTATATGGTAAAAGCGTAAACAATTGAGATAAATTGTTTATAAATTTAAGAAGTGATTAAAATATTTTTATAATATTAATGATATTAGATTATGAGATTATTAAGTGATTGATGACATGGGGATATTCTTGAATCTCGGATAAATTATATTATAAATGTTTAATATTTATCCTTTATCTCATTTGATTGATTCTTTATATCATTATCCTCGTCGTATATATCAGTGTTGAAAGTCATCCGTGACTTACACGTGAATAGATGGACTTGGTATGATTATGACCAGGGATTGTTCGGTATAATCATAACCGTAAATGAATACACGATTATCTTTGGCCGTAGTGCATGGATAATTTGTGGTCGTGATACTAATGAATACACGATTATCTTTGGCCGTAGTGCATGGATAATTTATGGTCGTGATACTAATGAATACACAATTATCTTTGGCCATAAAGTGCATGGATAATTCGTGGTCGTGATACTAATGAATATCCTCGGCCGTAGTGCGGGGATGATTCGATGATATGGATTAATTATTGAAATTTGAGTCTCAAAGAATGAAATATTAATTCATGGATGTGGTAAAAAGTCATCTTTGGTCAGTAGTGCATTGATAGACTTGGTATGATTATGACCAAGGATTATTCGGTATAATCATGACCAGAATTGAAAACACGAATATCCTTGGCCAAGAAGTATGGATAATTCGTGGTCGTGATATACTATTAAGTCGCTACGGCATTATTGGTTCTATAGATTGTATATCTTTGGCTGTAGTGCAAAGATGAATTGTTAATGAATATTTTTGGCGGGATTATGAAGATGAATTTAATATTTTTAACGATAAAGGTATTCAAGGTATCCTCACCTCTTTATCATATCAGTCGTACCCTAATTTCGAGGGCTTAAATTTCATAAGAAGGGAGGTTGTAAGACCCTACTTTTATAAATAAAGATGAATTTTTTATAAATATTATTTTTGAATATTATGGAATAAATTTGATATAATGTTATAGTTGTGGGTAATATTTATAAATTTTGCAAAAGTAAGCAAGTTTGTTATAAAATATTACGTTTGGTGGGAATATTCTTTTTGTTTGGGAATATTCGTATCGACGGCTCAATCATTAGTGGACCCCATAACGGAAGTATTATCGTAGTTAGAAAAGCGACAAAATTATTTTTCTATAAAAATAACGGTAGAGGTGTTACTGGTCAAAATTGAACTACCTTTAGTAAAAAAAAGATGTCTAATACGCCAGAACAGATAGTAGCACACGATATTGATTATTGATGCTTTACGTGAAAAGTCACTCACCAATTGTGCTCAATTATTGCTACGATAATTCTTTGCATCATATCTCTTATATTATTGATTCAATTATTGTCACAAGATCATCGTCAGATAATATGTTATAGTATTAAATTATTAATTGAGACGACAAGTTATAAATGATTAATAATTGTTGAAAGATTAAATATGTGTTGATTAAAAATAAAATGATTTGTGGTAATATTTATTCAATCCTCATGTATATAAAGAGTCATTATATATGAGACGTTTGTGGTAAGTTTGATTATTTTATGGGGGGGCATATGTCATCATCTAAGAGAACCTTCGTCAATAGTAATTACCTTTGTGAATAGTAATTACCTTCGATCAATAGATTTACCTTCACGATAGTAATTACCTTTGTGAATAAGTAATTACCTTCGTCGATAGTATTTACCTTCACAATCGATAGTAATTACCTTCTTCAATAGTAATTACCTTCGTCGATAGTAATTACCTTCGTCAATAGTAATTACCCCTTCGTAAATAGTAGTTGTCCTTCATATTATCAAGAGTTAATCGCTTCTTCTTTTCCAAGGTTAATTACCCCTTCGCAAATAAGTAGTTGTCTCTTCAATATTACCAAGAGTCATTTTGACCCTTCGTTAAAACCAAGAGCCACCCTCGGTTTTTCTATAAATAGAAAGCTCATTCCTTCATTATTTCATTTAATTCAATTTGAAACTCTGTAGAGAAACTATATAGAGAAAGAAGAAGAAAAGTATTTTCTACTTCACTTTTCCAATATTCACTCTTCTAAGGTAGGGAATATTATTTGTTGTACTTCGTAAGGGGTGTTATTTTTTTATTCATGAAGAGAACTTCTATTATTCCATTCTTTATTATTACATTGGAATAACTTTGTAAAAGTGGCATACCCTATACATAACCTTTTATACATGCGAATACCTATACTTGGTGAAATCCTTATATTATTCCATTCTTATTTATTCTCATTGGAATAAAGCAGTATATCTGAATCCCCTATACTTGGTGACATTCTTCTATTATTTTATTATTCCGTTGGAACATCCTGTCATGCATTTTATCTTGGGACTGGTTCCGCTCTTTATTATTCTCATCTTTATTATTCTATTGGAATATCACATCGCGTGTGTTTTACACCGGACCGGTTCCGCTTTTTATTATTCTCAGATTATTATTCTTTGGAATAACTTGCTTACATGCAATCAGCATGCGCATTTATGGTGATTTCTTTTGTTATTTCATTCGCTATTATACTCGGTTGGTTAAAATTTTGACTTCTATACTCCATGAATTTAGTGGAAAATATCCTTGATATTTGCGCTTCATCCAAAGATTTTTAATGAAAATATTTTCCTCGAGCATTCTTGAATTTTACTCTACTAAGCGAAGATCATGTTGACAATTTGGGCGTTATTAGTTCTCAATAAATTAATTCGTGAACTTGTTTTATTGAATTATTATGTCATCATCATCATCCTCATGTTATATTATGTTGTCTTTGGCTTACGTGCGAGAGATGAACTTAGTATGATTATGACCGGGGATCATTCAAGATAATCATGGCTTGATATAAATGATGTGACAAAAGTCCTCGGTGGCTGTAATGCAGTTGATGGATAGTTTTGGTATGATTATGACCGGGGGGTGATTAAGATATAATCGTAACCATTGATAATTTGATGAAAATTCTTGACCGTAGGTAGTACGAGGATGATTAGATATTGTGGTTTATTCATTAAACCGAGTCTTAGTGATAAAAATGATGAAAACCTTTTAAAACCTAAAAGATAGTAGACTTTATTTTCTACTTGACTCTTTTAATGGATTGCATATTCCACTGCAGTTAAACTGGTTGTCTATTGTATTTTATCAGTTTAACATAGTTGAAGACTATTGATAATTTATTCTGCATTATCTTAGTTATAATATTTCTTCTTGGGCTAGTTGAGCTCACCCTTTCTTTCACCGTTTCTCTTGAGAAATGAGAATATAAATTTGGAGACGAGTCGGGGAAAAGAGTGATGGTCCCAAAGATAGCATTTGTAGTCCTCACTATTACATTAAATAGTGTGACAATAAATGTAATGAGGACTCGAGTATGGATATTGTCTAAATGACAATATTCCTATTAGAACTCTCGGTTTATATATTGTCGTATATTACCTGACGGATGTATAATTAAGTTTGTATTTGAATTTATGTACCATGTAAGTGGCGACCCAAGATGGGTGGCGATACCTAATTTTGGGGCGTCACACTAATAGTAAAATCTTTTTATATAAAATGTAATACTTTTATAAAGTTATCATTTTATTAGATAATAATTAGAATATATTATATTTTATTATGCATAGTGTTTGCATAGTAAATCTTTTTAAAAGTTATTCGTTTTATTAGATTATAAATAGAATATATTATATTTTATTTAAAGATTTTGCTTTAAATATGGACCATTCGATTAAAGTAAATCAATCTGACCGCTTAATAGATTGGTTACTTATTCATTCTATTCTTCTATAAATAGAATTTCATTCCTTCATTATTTCTTACAATTCAATTTGAAACTCTAAAGAGAGAAACCATAGAGAGAAAGAAGAAAAATATTCTGCTACTCACTACTCCGATATCAAGTTTCTTTTTACGGTAAAGGGTATTATTTCTTTTGTATTCATGAAGAGAACTTCTATTATTCCATCTTTATTATTCTCACTGAAATAACTTTTGTATCACGTGAGCTACCCTATACTTGGTGAAATTCTTCTTTATTCCATTTTTATTATTACATTGGAATATCCTCGTCATGCATCTTTCTGTTGGGACCAGTTCCGCCTTTTATTATTACATTGGAATATCATGTTTATGCTTTACACCCACCGGTTCCGCTTTTTTTTATTCTGTTGGAACATCCTGTTGGTGTGAATTTCACCGACCGGTTTCCGTTTATTTAAGATTCTGTTGGAATAACTCTGCCTATGCGAAGTCCGCATGCATGGTGATTTGTTGTATTTCATTCTTTATTATTACTGTTGGAATATCCTATCGGTCGCGTGACACGCTTGACTGTTCCGTTATTTATTATTACGATGGAATAACTTTGTATCATGCAATCTGCATGCATGGTGATTTCTTTTGTTATTCCATTTTTTTATATACTCAAATGGTTAAAATTTTGACTTCTACACTCCATGAAATTAGTGGAATATTCTTGATATTTAAGCTTCATCCAAAGATCTTTCATGGAAATATTCTTCCGAGCGTTCTTGAATTTTACTTTACAAAGAAGTATCGTGTTGACAATTTGAACGTTATTAGTTCTGAATAAATTAATTCTTGAACTTGTTTTATTGAATTCTTATATCATTGTCATCATCCTCATGTTTATATTATTTTTGATAGTCATTTGTAGCTCAGAAGTGCATAGAGATGAACTTAGTATGATTATGACTGAGGATTATTCGGCAGTAATCATGGTAGTAATATTACAAATGATGTGGTAAAAGTCCTCATCGTCCGGCAGTGCATTGATGGACAATTGTTGGCATGATCATGACCATTGATGAATACACAAATATCCTCACCAAGTCATGGATAATTTGTGATCGTGACCTCTAATGAATATCCTTACCGTAATGCATGGGGATGATGTGGATTATTTATTAAAATCGAGTCTCCGATAAAAGTGATGAAAAACCTTTTTAAATCATAAAAGATAGTAAATTTTATTCTCTACTGACTTTTTTTAATGAATTAGATGTCATCATAGCTTAAACTTGATGTCTATCAGATTTTATCGGTTTAACAATTGTTGAGGACTAATGATAATTTATTCTGCATTATCTTAGTCATAATATTTACATTTGAAATTTAGTTGAAACTCACCTTCTTTTCACCGTTTCTCTTCAGAAATGAGAACGTGGCATGGACTAGTTGGGGATCCGGAGTGATGGTCCGAGATTGTGTCTTAGTAGTCCTCACTATTCATTTAAATAGTGTGATAATAAATGTAATGAGGACTAAATTGAGTGTGGATATTGTCTGAGATGAATATTTGTATTAAAACTCACAAGACATGTATTTTGTCGTATTTTACACGATTGTTGTATAATCAAGTTGTATTTGAATTTAGTACCATGTATTTGGCGACTCAAGATGGGTGATGTATACCTATTTTGGGGGTGTCACAATATATATATATATATATATATATAAGATTCATTTTTCATTTACGTTAGAGAAATAATATTCCCCAAATAAAAAGATTACCAGTAATACTTGTTCACGTAATTGAAAATCAAAAATTCGACATAAATACTCACAATATATCGGGAAGGATCTAAAAGATTAAAAAAAATGAATAGAGCAAAAACACGCGGGTTTGAGTCAACAACCAGTGTTTTTTCGACCTGCACTCTCAAACCCGCGTGTTTTTGCTTTTGATCCGCCTCATGAGTCAGCTTCTTTTGGTCATTTTTAGATCCTCCCCTTCACAATATATATATATATATATATATATATATATATATATATATATATATATATATACCTTCTACAAAGAAAATGTGAAAAATTCAGAACTTTAATTTGAAGAAGTAACTTCTTTTGAAGACCTTTACCACCTTGGCCTTAAGCCTCCTATAATTAGGTGTCATTAATTATAACATTTGGTATCAACTTTCAGTACAAAATTAGAAACAAACAAAAACATGCAATTAACATTAGCTTAGTAATTAAAATATTATACTATATAGGGCACTTAATTAAAATAAATAAGTAATTTTAATTTATTAATAATTGAATTATTTCAAGATTCATATTTTTACAAATCGAAGTCTGTTCGGATGAAATCTTGCATATTTAAAAATTATATTAAACAACTATATAACTGTATTGTTTATGATACATAATCACCCTTTCAACCATTTGTAACTAAGTCTGTTATTTATATTCGTTACGCTAAACACTATAACCAAAATATATTATAAATAACATTAGGGTACAAATAAAAGTTCACAAAAAAAAAAGAAGAATCCCAACCAATATTTAAGTTATAAGATAATATTTCTTATATGCTAATGCACTAATTAATACTACCCCATAATATAGGGATCTAAGTTATGTATATTGAATATGTATATATAAGAGGGAACAAAAACTATAAATGATTGGAGGGAATTTTAAAAATATGGAATTAAAAATAATGAAATGGGTTGATACCAAACTTCAAGGCAGTTGGAACAAACTTCCTGGCCAACTTAATTAGTAAATTATTAATCCTAATTAATTTTTTTTCCCAAATTAAAGAAAGAAAAGAGAATCGCACGCCTAGTGGTCCAAATTTCATCATCATACACACTCTTTTAACCTAATCACTACCTTCTCTCTCTCTCTCACACACTAAGCATCCTCATTTTCTATTAATTACTTTAATAAAATATTAATATTATCGGATTTATATTAAACCTATTATTTTGGTCAAACATGATACAAACATTTTACAAGACTCCTGCAAATATAGCCTATAAGAAAATTGATATTTTTGTAAACATCATTTATAGTAAATGAAACTTATATTTATGTGAGTGAAAATTTGTGAAAATATAATATTATTCTTGAAAGAATAATAATTTCGCTAAACTTAGAAAAAAAGTTATTCAACTTTTTACACATTTTTCTGTCAGAAAAAATTATTTTCTGACAGAAAAAACTTCTTTTCGACGTAGTATTTTATCGAAAATTCGGTTGAAAATAAACTGGTCAAATATTGAGAATTTCGTCTGGAATAATATTTTTGATAGGGTCGATATTTCTCACGGAATTTTATCAGAAAAAAGTTATAATTTGTTGTGCGGGTTAAATACATATTTTTCCACTCTACTCTACCTCAGTTTATAAATACATTATTGAACTGAAATTTTTTACAATCGACTCACAAAACTATATTTTTTTTGAAACTGAATTCTGAATTAAAAACCAGGTTGACTTTTTAACAGCAAAAAATAAAAATAATTTAATTTGTTCAACTATCAACGTGGATGTCCAAAATTTGTCTATGTGGCTGCAATAATGAAATATAATCTATAAAAAAAAAGTTAAATAAGCTTTAAAAATAAAAATATGCTATAAAGTAAACTTTAAAAATTTTAATAGATTACAAATTAAAAGAAAAGTTAAAAAAAAGAAATTAAAACAAATCAATATATTAAGAAAATCAATTCAGACGGATTCACGCCCATTTCATTTTTCTCGAAAATCAATTTTCTCTCTCCAAATTTACGCCCATTTCATTTCTCTCTCTAGATCTCTAGATTTGTGATAGCTGATATGGTTTTGAAGGAAGAGGAAGTCTGATTATGTTCCTAATCACAAAATCTGATTTACATCATTCTATTTCTCTCTCTAGATTGATCTGCACTGGTGGAAATGCTTCGCTTGGGGTTCGGATCTTGACGATTTGCTGGTGTTTGGGGGCTTTGTTTCATTCTCTTCATTATCTTGAACTGCTATCGCCGATTTGACGATTAAATACGATTTGCTGGTGTTTCATTCTCGATTTGACTCTGGGTTTATGGGCTTTCTGAGGTGTATTGTAGGGGAATGTAATCAGCATCCCAAAATTGGATGTGCAAGCTGGAAACATATGTTCATCAGTTCATGTTGAAAAACAGAGTTCGTAATAAATACTTGGATGTAATTGTTCTTTATTGTCATCTGTGATATTTGTGTTTTTACCTCTTTTGTGAAGAGATTATCGATGTATATGTCATCTGATCAGATTGTTGTTTTAGTTTTGGTTCAACTGAATGATGACTTTGATGAGTTTGCACTTTATTTATTCTTTTAGTTTGATTTTAGTTTTGGTTCAATTGAATGAATTTTAGTTTTGGTTCAACTGAATGATGAATCAGATTGTTGTCATCTGATGTGTATATGAATGATAAACTTTAATTTATTCTATTAGTTTAATTTGTTTTGTAAAATATAATGGCTAGCTATATTGGTAATAATTTGTTTTAAATATTATAATTATAATAATAATAATAATTATTATTATTATAATAAAAGTAATAATAATTATAATTATAATTATAATTATGATAAAAATAAAATAATAAAATAATTATAATTATAATTATAATAATAATAATAATACTTATAATTATAATAATAATTATTATTTTGGTAGTAATTTGTTTTAAATATTATAATAATAATTATTATTATAATTATGATAATAATAATTATTATTATAATTCCTCCATTTCAAAATATTAGATAATTTTATATTTTTAAAGTGAACTTAAAATATTTAAAAATTAAAAATAATATAAATTCATTAATTTATATAAATATGTTTGTAAAAAGTATACATTAATTTTATTATTATTAATTTATTTTAAATATTTGTTATGTACATTAATTTAATTTATCTTTTAATTAACTATTTGTTATAGAGTTGACAATTGTTGTGTTTTTAATTGTTTAATATCCAGCTAAGCATCCTAGGTGCTACCACGTCAATATTCTGTTAACTTATAACAGTTTTAGACAAAAAATTCAATTTTTGTAAAAAAATTATAGTTCAATGAGTTGATCATAAAAAATTTCAGTTCAATGATGTATTTGTAAACTGAGGTCGAGTAGAGTGGAAAATGTGTATTTAATCCTTTTTTTGTGCTTTTATTCACTTTTTATTAAATATTCATTTTTTTATTTTTTTTATTCTTTCAATCAATAAATATCTTCACTTAATTAAAAAAAAATTGAAACCCTACTCTCTCTCTCTCTCTCTCTCTCTCTCTCTCTCTCTCTCTCTCTCTCACACACACACACACTCAAAGTTGGTTTCAATCTCTAGTTGGTGAAGAGGCAAAAAAAGATGGGAAGAGAAAAACCTAGGCCAATGCACATATATAGAAGGAAGCCAACTCTTACTTACCACTTGCTCCAGTGCCGACAGGTGTCAGCATCAACTTTAAAACACATACATTAAAGTATGCTATATATATAGTATATACTACTTATGTATTTTAATTAAGATACGAAAATACTACTAGCCCAATTAAAATAACAAAAGATCTTTCTCAATCCCCACCCCCCCGCACCCCACCCCACGCCACCCCACTTCACTACTGTTCAGACCTCCTCGTTTGAAAGTGACACTAGCAGATCATGATATTTAAACTATTGACATTCAATTTGTTCGTCTATTAATGTTTGCGGACCACGTTCGAGCTTTGTAAATACATCTCACCCATTTTGGTATGTTATTTTTAAAATTCAAATGCTGACTTTATAAGTTAAATAAATTAAGTTTAAAATAAATTATTATTAAACGAATAAAATTTTTAAATATATTTTAACTTTTAAACTTTGCAAAACGCTAAGAAATAACTAAATATAAATAAATTAGTTTATATCATTGTTGTGAAGTTTATTAATACATGAAATTGATATAATTATAAAAATTCTCACTTATTACGATCTCTTTTAAAAAATTATCTGTGACGCCCAAATTAGGTGATACATCACCCATCTTGGGTAATGGATACGTAGTCTGTAATTTAAATATAACTTACTAATATAAGCGTAGGTGCATAATAATGACATATAAATCGTGAAATTGAATCTGAATATTATCTACTTGTAGATTATACAAACTCAAAAGGTCCTCATTACAATTATTATCACACTATTTCAGCAAATAGTGAGGGACTACTAATCTACCCTCCCACCATTACTCTGCTCCCGACTTCGTCTCAAATTTATATTCTCATTTCTCGAAGAGAATAGTGAAAGAAAGGGTGAAATTTCAATAAACAAGAAGAAATATTATGAAGCTAAAGATAATGCAGAATAAATTATCATTAAATTTTCAACAACAAATGTTAAACCGATAAAATATAATGAACATCAAATTTAACTACAATGAACCAAAGAATCCATTAAAAGAAATCAAGAGAAAATAAAATCTACTATCTTTTATGATTTAAAAGGTTTTCATCATTTATTATAAATGAGACTCAACTTTAATAAATATTCCACATCATCGAATCACCCTTACTACTGGGCCAGGATATATTCTTTAAGATCACGACCACAATTATTCATGCACCTACTGGCCGAGAATATTTGTGTATTCATTAATAATCATGATCACGCCAACAATCATTCATCAACGCACTACTACTAATCGGAGGATTTTTACCACATCATTTGTAACATTACTATTACGATTACATAATCGAATAGTCTGCAATTATAATCATACCAAAATCCATTTATCTTATTGCTGATGCGATGACTTTCAACGTAATATAAACGTGAGGATGATGACAACGATATAAGAATTCAATAAAACAAGTTCAAGAATTAATTTATCTGGTGAACCAATAACATCCAAATCACAATCGACATCGCTTTGTGAAGTAAAATTCAAGAATCTTTGAAGAATATTTCATGAAAGGATCTTTGGATGAAGCCTTGAATATCGAGGATATTCCACTAATTTCATGGAGATAAAGTCAAAGTTTTAACCAACCGAAGTATAATAAAGAATGGAATAACAAAAGAAATCACCACGCGTGCGATAGATAGACAAAGCGCAGATTATTCCAATGTAATAAATAACGGAATCAGGTCCGGCGTAGAAACGCATGTGACGGGATATTCCAATGTAATAATAAAGAATGGAACCAGGTCCGGCGTAAAACACACGTAGAGACGTGATATTCCAACGAATAATAATAAAGACGGAACCAGGTCCGCCAGAAAAACATGTATGACAAGATGTTCCAATAGAATAATAAGAATGTCACCAAGATAGGGTAAAAACCACGATATCTGAGTTATTCCAATGTATAATAAGCGAATGAAATAACAATGATTCTCTTCATGAATAAGAAAAAATAACACCCTTACTTTTAGTAGAGATTGAATCTGCAGATAGTGTAGAACAAAATACTCTTCTTCTTTCTCTCTTATCTCTATACTTTCTCTATCTATAAATAATGAATTCGTGAAAAGTAATGAAGACTATGCCTCTTTTATAGAAGATTTCTAAAACTTAAAGACCGCTTTATGTGAAAAGGCAGTGGGCATTTGACGTGATGTGAAAAGAAAAGTGGTTCGACCCATCAGAATGTGAAACGACAAGTGGTTCGACGTCAGAATGTGAAACGACAAAGTGGTTCGACGCTCGTAATATAAACGACAAGTGGTTTGACGTCTGGTAAAGGTAATTACTATTGACGAAGGTAATTACTATTCACAAAAGTAATTACTATTGACGAAGAGACTCTTGGATGATGACGTATACGCCCCCCGTAAAATAATCAAACTTACCACAAACGTCTATAATGACTCTTTATATACATCGAGGATTGAATAAATATTACCACAAATTATTTTATTTTTAATCAACACATATTTAATCTTTCAACAATTATTAATCATTTATAACTCATCGCCTCGAATTATTGATTTAATCTTATAACATATTATACGGATGATAATGTGACAATAATTGAATCAATAATATAAGAGATATGATCGCAAAGAATTATCATGTAATAATAATCGAAAGATAAATTGAAACTTCTCACGTAAGCGTCAATAATCAATATCGTGTCTTCTTATCTACTCTGCCAGACATCATTCTTTTCTTTTACTAGGGTAGTCAATCAGCGGTTTAAGAATACCTCCTCTGCCGTTATTTTTATAGAAAGATAATTTTGTCGCTTTCTAACTACGATAATACTTCCGCTTAAGATTCCACGATAATGATTGAGTGAATATATGAATATTCCAATGAAAAGAATATTCTCCACCAAAACGAATATTTTATAACAAACTCATTACTTTTCAGAAAAATTTATAAATATTACCCACAACTATAACATTATATCAAATTTATTCCATAATATTCAAAAATAATATTTATAGAAAATTCATCTTTATTTATAAAAGTTGGGGTTTACATTATCACTAATACTTATTCAAATAGTTGACAATCAAAAAATCGAGATAAATATTTACAATAATATATATCATTACTGATAAACAAACTAACTACTACTAATAAACAACATATATTAAGGGAATTAATATTTTCACGAGTCTCCTCTTGTATGAATAGTAAATGATACCCACAATTATATGGATCCGGTTAGCATGAAGTTTATTTTTTAGTAAGTTGGTCAATTGATCAATAAAATATTGACACATATAGAACTCCGTCTGCGTGTCAGCACTTTATTGATCAATTGACCAACTTACCCAAAAATAAACTTCATGCTAACCACTTCCCAATTATATATGCAAGTAAGATCTTGTGAAAATATCAAAATTTTTAAAATTTCCTATATTAATTATTAAGGTTACAAATGTAGTTAAATGAAGGTAAGAGGGCACATATGTAACTTACTTTTTCATTTATCTCCATTTGGAAAGAAACCAGAATTGAGGTGGGACCCATAAAGGACTTTGTGTCCCACATTGACAACAAGCAGGTACGCGTTTTCGATTTTCTATTGGTCCATTTCCTACAAACGAGTACTGTCTGACGTGTAGCTGCAAATATTGTACGGACGGCCCCACATTGACAACAAGCAAGGACACTCACAAATCCATAACACCCCCGATGCGTTTTCGATTTCCTATTGGTCCATTTCCTACCAAACGTGCTTCTGGTCTTGTACGGACGCCCACGACCACCCCTCCTCCACCCCCTCCCCCTCGCCCTCCCCCTTCCCCTTCCCCTCCCTCTCCCTCTCCCTCTCTCTCTCCCTCTCCCTCCTTTTTTTTTTTTTACCATTTATATGGGTTTACCAAAATAAGCAAAAGGAAAATACTTCATCATGCCAAATTATAGAAGATAAGTCAATTGTTGACCTTTTTAAACTTAGATGATTTATTAATAATTATAATAAATTTTACAATAAGTTATATTTTTTAAATAATTTATAATAGTCATTATTATATTGACTAAAATTATTAAAATCATATCAATTTTAGGATTAAAAATGTCTTAAGTTGAATTTAAAAATTCAATACTAAGTTTATATTTTAGGACGGAAGGAATATTTCTTTTCTTTTCATTTGTTTGGTGGGGTTTGAGGGAAACTTAATAAATAAAAAAAACACAGTAACAAGAAAATAAAGAAAGAATCATGTTATGTATTTTGATAAATTTATGTCAAAAGTATAATTAATCACAAATCTTATCAATACATGATATTGGTATGAAGTTATAAATTTTTGTTAATTGATCAATACGATTAATAAAAAGCAATTAGGAGATGATTCTCTCCACAAGATTTGTATTGGTGAATTGAACAACTTATCATGAAGTTAACTTTATAATAACCGAATCCTTAAAAATTGTTTCTTACCTCTTTGGGCAAGTGACCTTTTCGAATTAAAACGCTAGAATGGGCGGTTAAAGAAATCATTTGAGTTTTCTATTCTTTGTGATGCCTCTAACCCGAATACTGAATATTGAGTGGGTCATATTTTCATCTGAGAAAAACTCATATAAAAATATCAATTTCTTTTTTAATACGTAGACAATCTTATATAAACTTCCTTTTACAATTAATTTTAGCCATTCATTTAAATCTAATCTCAACCCTTCAATTATTTAAATATATTAGGCTATATTGGTTACATTACCCAACCCTCAAAATCGACATTATCGTGAAGGTGCTTGATCATTTGGGCCCATCAAATATACTTTCCAAACTCCATTGTAAAGTAGTCACCAACAGATAAGCCTCCTAGCAATAGATTTAATAAGCAAATATGATAAACCATTTTCCACTTTAATTATACCCAGTAAGTAATAAACGAATGGCATGGCTCCCACTCCTGCATATTCTTCTAGCTGCTTCTCATTTCCAAATGAATGGGAGTCTGCAACTTGTATGGCTTCAGAAGGTGCAGAATATCCAGCAAAAGTAGCACAATTAAAGTTAAATCTTTAAAGAGAATTAAGAAGAAAGTACGAAATAATAGTAAACGAACCACACCGCCGACGCATCATAAATGAAGTTTGAGCTGATGTGTTAAAATATGTAATTGTAAGTTCTTACGTTATTTAATTGAAGAATGGTAAAGAATGCAATTGAACCACACAGATTGATTACACTTCTTTAATATATCCTTAATTAATATTTTAGGCAAATTAGAAACAAAAATAGTGGAGAAGATTTTTTAATTAAATTATGCAAACTATTAATTAATGACGAAAACTATTAATGAGAAAAGATACCTAGGAATTAGAATCCACCAAATATTAACATAATAAATAATTTCTTATTTCCTAAATCAATTCCCAAATTATTTTCCCTCCTTTAAAAATAATGATTCATATAATTAATATATAAAAAGCATAAGTTATAAAAATTCACAAATTAACTATAACTTATCAAAACCCCATAATCAATATAAAAAATCATATGCAATTTATACGGAGGAAAATATGAAGGTGAAAATAATTAGGCATTAATTTAGAAACGGAAAGAAAATATTTTTATGAAATATTTAGTTTCATCATAATCTTAGGTATTAGAAATTTAGCTAGCCATAGAATTAAAAACAAAAACAAATAATATTAGTACTACTATTCGCATGAAATAAGAACAATAATTAAAAAGAGAATTTCAATTATATAAATAAAAGAAAGTGACAAATACTCGTACCACAACTGATTGGAATAAGAGAAAGGACAAACTCTTAAATATCTTACTCCTTCCTACACTAGTGAAAAACTGAGAAAAAGAAAATAACAAGTGGTCCCTTTCTCTCTAAAACAAGAGGCCTATATATAGGAAAAATAACTTTGAACCCTAATTTAGATTCATTGAACTTTACACACTTTTGTTCCCTTTCCACGAGGATTCAATTTCCTAAGAAGAATCAACTTCTCAAAAAGATCTTCTAGATAGACTTTTCTCTTCCTCATTGGATTTAACTTGCACACTAAGATTGTTTAACCTCTTTCTTTCTCCTCAGGATTCTTCTTGGATATTCTTTATATGAATAAAAGCATTAAATATCGCCGATCACCAAGATTTTGACTTTATTGCAAACAAATATTAAATTCTACAAAATAAAATAAAACATATTAATTTAATAAACTAATATAATTAAAAGGACAAAATTAGGGATAATTAAATGTATGAATTACGTGTCTATCAAATACCCCCATACCTAGCTTTTGCTCGTCCTCGAGTAAAATAAATAAAATAAATAAATAAAAATAAAACAAAAATTACACTACCCCATTTTTATAGGAAACACGATTGCACTAAGCATGTGCAACAAGCCTTTAAACCCCAAGGTTACCCCAAGTGGACGAGTTATGTCTCGTGAGGGTTTGCAGTGAATATACCCACAAAATTCAAAAATAATTTTGGATTCAACAAATTATGAAATTGAAAGAAAACTTCTAAATATCCATGGGCATTATACCAAAGCAAGATTAAATTCAAAATCACACTTTCACCTTATCAAAAATACTCGATCTTTATTTTAGACACCATCCTTCATTAAATCAATTTCATGTGATGCATGCATGTGTATGTGATATAACTCTTAGTAGAGATTTTTACCATAAAAATCAAGCAAACTCTTTTTTTCTTTGTCTTTTTTTTCTCTATTTTTTTCAATTTTGATTCTTGACTTGTGCAATGTCTCATTTTCTTAGGCTTTTCAGAGTTACCCATGTAGAGCGAGCGTTGGACCAATGACTCCCAAATCAGATGACTTTAGGGCACTAGGTGTAGAGACACCCCTAAGGATTACTAACTCGAGTAACAAAGGCCACAAAATTAGACTAGTCAAGCTGCTTTTATCCATCATACTTTTCAGAGTGAATATCGATGCTTCCCGAGGCTTGGATACCCAGTTATTTCGTTTAATGGACATTGAAGCAGTTATTTATTTCTTCTCTTTTTTTCTTTTTTTTTCAACTTTTTTCAACTTCATTTTTTTTCATTCATTTTTTTTTCTTTTTTTTTGAAATTACTCGAATCATGGTTTATACCCCACAACTAAGAATTAGTGCAAACGTGAAGTACAAAAATGCTTGTGAAATCAACTTTAAATTCAGATAGTGTTTTGAACTAAGATTTCGTATCTTATCAAAAATTTAAGAGTTCTAAATCTTTCAATCTCACTCATGAGTTTTGCTCCACCAACACTTATTAGAATTAATTCAATTCATAAAAAGTCAAACAAAATTTTTATTTTTTTTTAAAAAAGAAAAAAAAAATCTAATACAAACAAACTCCCCACCATACCTAAATCATGCATTGTCCTCAATGTATGCAAATGAAGAAAAGAGAACAAAGATGTGAAAAAAATTATACCTTAAATGCGGGGAATTTGTTCTGCAAGAAAATGTGGTGAGAAAGAAAACAAATGTACATATCTACAAATTTTATGCATCCTAAAAACTATGCGACTGTAAATGATCACTGATACAAACAGACAACCTAAAGTGGATTTCGTATGATTTTCAAGAGGTCTGGGTAATTGGAAATAGTTAGAATTTGCAACAGAAGAACAATTGTGAGCATACTCGACTGATTCTTTTAAAATTGAGTCAAGGAAGGATAACGAAGAATGATAGTTCCTTTTAAAAAATTCTAACTTCATAAAAGCTATCCAAACTTGCCATCCATATTCGTTACCAAGGGGCACTAAAACATTTTCATCATTTTGAATAACTGTTAGACCAAGATGTTTAGGCACCACTGGATTAACACATGCATTATCTGAAATGGGAGATATGATCTCATTATCTAAACATGGAAGATTGTCATTGTCCACAACCTTTGGTTCATTTGTTAAATCACATTTAGTGTTTCTAAGACGCGTCGGATGGACCCAAGGTAGACTTAAAATGATCATAAGAGGATTTAAGGTCAATTTGATTCTCTTGAAAATGCTCAAAATGTGTCAAACATGATTCAATTATAGGTTCCAATCTAGAGTAAGATTTTTGGGCTGTGGAGTCCAACATCTCATTGACCTCATTTAAGTATTCAGTTTCATCCCAATTTTGACCAAAATGATTTAGACAAAAGTTAATAATTTCATCTTCCCCCATAAGTTCATTTCTCGACATTTTCTGAATCATGTTCACTTCAACAGACTGGTCAAACAAATCACTAGTTTGCTCTCCCACATTAAACACATTTAAGTCAATTATCATGTTTCCAAATGTCAATTTCATTAGTTCATTTCTACAATTGATTAACGCATTAGAAGTTGCTAGAAATGGTCTACCTAAAATTACAGGAATTTGACCATTGGGATTGACAACAGGCTGGGTTTCAAGGACAACAAAGTCAACAGGTAAGACAAAATCACCAATCTTAATGAGTACATCCTCAACTATTCCTTTTGGCACTTTAATAGAACGGTCAGCTAGTTGGAGCGTAACAGTTGTCTTTTTCAACTCCCCTAAGCCTAAGGTTTGGTACACAGAAAATGGTAACAGGTTCACACTAGCTCCTAAATCAAGCAAAGCTTTTTCAATTAACGTGTCACCTATGATGCATGAAATTGTAGGACAACCGGGGTCCTTATACTTCACAGGGACTTGACATGGCAATATAGAACTAACATGGGCTGTTAGAAAAGCTTTCTTAGGAACATGAGTGGTTCTTTTATGTGTGCACAAATCTTTTAGACATTTGGCATATGAGGGAACTTGTTGAATGGCATCTAGAAGGGGAATATTAATTTTCACTTGTTTGAACACTTCTAGAATTTTGTCCAACTGGGATGACTGCTTGTTTGAAATAAGTCTTTGAGGTAATGGAGTTTTTGGTTTAAAGACTTTGTCATTTGATTCAAAAGATGTGGTTTGATCATTTTTTGACACAGGCTGACTAGATAGACCTACTGACTCAGAGTTTGTGGGCTTTTCAGGTTGGGCTGACTTTGAAGATGGATTATTAGATTCAACATTTAAATTTTTCTCTTCTTCATTATCAATTCCAGCATGATTGTTAAAATAATTTTCAGACCCTAAAGAGATTACAGAATTCACATGATTGACTTGGTTGTTTTCAAGTGAATTAACATGATAAGGTTTTTGAGTAGGGACTGAAAATTTTGGATTGGTCTCGTGTTGACTGGGAAGCTTACCCTTCTCTCTTTCACTAACTATGGTTGCCAATTTACTCATTTGGATCTCTAGGCGAGATAAGGTTTGGCTAGTGCTTTGCATGAAATTATTATGAGATTTCATTAAAGTTTCCATGCTCTTCTCTAAAATGTTAAGTCTCTTCTCACTTTTATTAGAAAAACCTGGTGGATATTGGGTTGTTGAACTTGAATTTTGGTACGAACCAGGGTTTAGCTTTTGGTAAGGTTGAAAGGATTGATTTAGAGACTGATTGACCTGATTTGAAGAGTTATTCGGGTGGGGTCCTTGGTTCCATGCAAAATTAGGATGATTTCTCCAATCTGGATTATAAGTGGGTGCAAATGGGTCATTCCTAGGTCTTTGAAACATTGCATTGACTTGTTCATATTCTTTAAATTGGGGCACGACTCTAGGACATTCTCAATCACATGGCTTGGTGAATTACACCTTAGACACAAAGGTGTTGGTGTTAAGACTTGGTTCACGTGTGATTGTCCCCTAGTTTCTAAATCTTCAAGTCTTTTAAGTACACCACCCAACTTAACTTCTGTAGTAATTGAATTGTTAATCAGTGAACACCCTAGATGAAATAGGTTTATCTGTCTCTGTGGTTTCCCATTGCATAGTTTTTTTGCTAAGTCTTCTAAAAACTCCCAAGCCTTGTCCTCATCATTATTCGAAAATCCGCCTGACACATCGACTCTAACATTGTTTTAGTGGGATAGTCTAAACCTTCATAGTAATTTGACACAATCTCCATTTCTCAATTCCATGGTGTGGCACTTTGGGATAACAAATTTTAAATCTATCAAAATATTTCCAAAAGGACTCTTTTTCAAGTTGGCAAAATTGATGAATTGCGGTTCAATTTTAGCGATTTTTATGATTTGAAAAATATTTTTTAGAAATGTAACAACAAATCCCTCCCAAAGTTGATATGGAATTATTTGGTAGGCTATATAACCATTTTTAGCATTATCTTTTAAAGCAAATGTTATAAATCTTAGCCTAATTGAGTCATCGAACAGTTGTTGAATTTTCATTAAGGCACAAACATCCTCAAATTCTCGAATAAATAAATATGCATCTTCATCCCCGTAAACCTAGGTAATATATTTATAAAATGTGGCTTAAGTTCAAAATTATTACCGCCACTGGGTGGTAGACTAATACGTGAAGGAAGGTTAGGCGAGGCGGGAAGGATAATATCAATCCCTTTAAAGAAAACAAATTTAGGCCCCTCCATTTTGTTAAAGTGAGATCTTTTAAAGTGAAATCCAGAAAAATCAAGTTTTCGACTAATCGGGATGTTTCATTCTTAATCCACACTTTTTGCATACACTAATTAACAAATAATCAGATAAGCACAAAAAAAATAAAAAAAAAATAATAATAAAAATAAATAAAATAAATAAAAAATTACTTCTAAGGTTAACCTAAAGAAAATCTAGACAGCTCCTAACTGTTCCAAGTTACACCGCAAGGTCCACCAAATTCGAAATTAATCATACCACTAGCCAGGTAAGTGTAAGAAAGGCGAGAGTCTCTCCGTATATACGGTGACTAATTAAATAACCATACAATCTTTAGGCGTATACCTTTTGAACCACTTGCCTAGACACCAGTAGTTTGATTAATTTAAAATTCAGACTCCTCTTTGAGTTTCTTGTCCTAATTGAGCTCAAGAGTCCTAGGGGCCAACGTGTAAGACCCCAACTTATTATTAATGAAATTTAATTTTCTCTATTTATTATTTTGAAATAGTAAGGGTTGATTTGATTAATGTGGATAGTTAGGGGTAAAATACGCAAATATTTCAAAATAAGCAAGAGGTTATAAAATATTCATTGTTGTAGGAGAATTATTCGTATGCTATGCAGGAATATTAAATGCACCAGTACTGACCATGTGGGGCCCCATAACGGAAAGCGATTGGATGAAGAAAACGACAAATATAAGTTGTTTAAAAATAATTGGCGTAGTTGTTACCAATTAACATCGTTGGAATACCCGGTGGTTAAAACACAAGAATACTGCCGTTGTCAAGCACAAGAAGATACTCAGAGATTGCACCAATTATCAAGGCACTACTCAATAATGGTTACGATAATTACTGCTCAAGATTTTATTTTATTGATTCAATAATTGCTACGTTGACATTTTATATCATTGTTGTTTCAATAATTGTCATTACAATCGTATTTTCCATTATCTGAGCAATAATTCATATTATCCGAATAATATTATTAGATAACATTATTGACAATGTCTAGAAAGTTCTCGCCAAGGAGAGGTTTGGTCATCTAATTGCAAGGCCAGAAGGAGAGATCCTTATTGAAAGCCCTCTATCCCTGGAATCGCCTCGGTTGTCAATAATGTTATTCTCATAATATTATTTATGAATAATTAATTATTGATTTATATGATGAGGAAAATATTGATTTTATGAGGATATAGATGGAGAAAATTTTTAATGTGACAATTGTTGAAAATTAATATTTTATCTTTTTCTCGATAAAATAATTCATTTAAATATATTATTTTAATAATATATTAACGATGATATTTTTACAATGAATGTGGGATATATGAGTATATGAGGAGGAAGAGTATTTTTGTGGTATTAAATGTTTAACACATGTTTTGTGTGTTGGTGGACACAATTATCGAATCGAATTTGATTATAAATTTTGTAAAATCGCTTGCTTTGTGGATTTCACAATTTCTCGTTGGAATTTGAAAAAACTTTCTTCGCAAAGTTGTAGACAATTGAATTTCCTATAAAACTTCATGCGAGATTTGAATTTTTCCGATAAAAGGGCTATTTATTATGAATTATTGAAGTTCAAGTTACTCAAATAATTAATTTTTGGGAGTTTTGTTAATTATTTTGAGAAAAACGTTTTTTGCAACTAAGTTGGCCTCACATGTGATTCAAATGGGCTGAGATCAGTTGTCTAAGGTGGGCTAAAGAAAATGTGAAAAATATATTAATATTATATTCAATTTTCGCTTTGGTGTTCTAAGCATTTTCCTATAAATAGGTGCTTGGTTAGAATTGAAAATCACAATGTAAACCCAAGTTTCTCTCTTTTCTCTCTCGATATATTGAGCGTATTCTTGTGAGTATACTTTGAGTATTGTTAGACGGTGCAAGTTCCTTCAAAGACTATATACCCGTGATTCCAAATTAGAAGTACTAATCTTTTGAGGTAAGGGATGTTATTTTCTTCTCAAATGATATTATTTCTTCAATATCATTATCTTTGAAATATTGGTTGAACTTTTTATCAAATTTGGAACTTTTTCATGCTTTGGGGTTACTATTCATGAGTTACTATTCACGAGTTACTATTCATGAGTTACTATTCATGAGTTACTATTCACGAGTACTATTCATGAAGCGTGAAGATGTTTTTTGTGGAATTTCTATCTTTTGGTGTGAGATACTTATTCACGTATACAAGACTTTATTCACGATATCTGACCTATTCAATAGAAAAATAAAATTTCTTCTTTTGTCCAAAATATCTATTCGGATACTAGCTTTAATTGTATCCATGTTTTGATCATTCTTGAATTTTACACCACTATGATTATTTTTTTTGAGGTATTTTTGAACATGGATAAAACAAAAGTACGAATCCTTAATCCTTAATCCTTGTCATTTTGTTTCACCGGATTCATTTCTTTAAAATATTTTTCATCATCCTCGCCTTAAATGATGATATTATTGCATATCTTTGGCTGTAGTCACAAGATGAATGATTCTCAAGAATATATTTGGTCAGTAGTGCAAAGATGAATGTGTTTAGATGAACACGACTAATCGATGAATATCTTTGGCACAGAGTGCAAAGATGAATATTTGATTCCGATGTATATTGATTGATGTTACAGGATAAAAGATAGGACGATGAACTTTTAAATTCATACATAGAAGATAGTAGTTTGCATTCTCTACTTAACTCTTCTAATGAATTATTATTTCATTGCGCTAATATTGATTTAAAATTTGTTGTCTATCAGATTCTATTAGATTTTTTTCCTGTTGAAGACTAACTCATGAAGACCTCAAATTTTTAAATAAAAAAGGAATTTCCTTTATTTATTATTTTGAAATAGTAAGGGTTGATTTGATTAATGTGGATAGTTAAGGGTTAAATACGCAAATATTTCAAAATAAGCAAGTGGTTATAAAATATTCATTATCGCTTCGGGAATATTCGTTTGGTCGTGGAATATTCAGATCGTCAGAATATTCGTTAAACCTGCAACAAGCCTTGACCATGTGTGGGCCCCATAACTGGAAGCGATTGGATGAAGAAAACGATAAATATAAGTTGTTTTTAAATAACTTGGTAGTAGTTATTATCAAGTATTATTGTTGGAATACCCGTTGGTTAAAACACACTAATACGCGTTGTTGAGCGAGTTACTGCAGATTGCACCAATTATTGATTCTTACGTAAGAAGACACTACTCAATAATGGTTACAAAAGAATTACTTATTCAAAGATTTTATTTGTATTGATTCAATAATTCTCAAGGTTGATATTTTATATTCTTTGTTGTTTCAATAATTGTCATTACACAAGATTTTCATTATCGAAGCAATAATTCATATTATCCGAATAATATTATTTGATAACATTATTGGCAATGTCTAGAAAGTTCTGCTCTAAGGAGAGGTTTGGTCACCTAATTGCTGCCATAAGAAGAAGAAATTCTTATTGAAAGCCCCTCTCTTTCCTTGAACCGCCTCGTTGTCGATATTGTGATTCTCAGTATTATTTGTGAATAATTAATTATTGATTTATATGATGAGGAAAATATTGATTTTATGTGGATATAGATGGAGAAATTTTTAAAATGACAATTGTTGAAAATTAATATTTTATCTTTTTCGATAAAATAATTCATTTAAATATATTATTTTAATAATATATTAATTGGTGATATTTTTACAATGAATGTGGGATATATGAGTATACGAGGAGGAAGAGTATTTTTTATTGCAATAAATGTTTAAAACATGTTAAACATGTTGGTGGACCCCATTTATTGACCGAAATTTGATTATAGCTGTAAAAATCGTCCGTTTGTGGATTTCTTTTACGATTTCTGCTTTGGAATTTGGAAAAACTTTCTTCTCGCAAAGTTGTAGAGAATTGAATTTCCTATAAAAACAAGCGAGATTCAATTTTCCGATGAAAGGGCTATTAATTATGAATTTTGAAGCTCTAAAGTTCAAATAATTAATTTTGAAAGTTTTAATTATTTATTTTATGAAAACGTTTTTTTCTTACTTTTCTAGAAGGTGGCATGTGGAAATGCTAGGATCTGAATTCTAAAGTAGTCATCGGCGGTGACAACAAGCGTGGAGGAATCAATGGTGCCAGATATGGTAACCACTTCGATTGGTAATCGTGGCAAAACAATAAGAATGGACATTTCAAGAAAAGGAGATTCAACAATGATGGAAAGACGTCAAGACCAAAGACCCGCTGTTAAGGAAGGAGAAAGACCACCTATCATATGCTTCAAATGCGGAGGAGAGGACACATCACCAAACTCGCGCCAATGTCAGTCAAAGCGTATTATAATTGTGGAAAGAAGGTCACTTAGCTCGATTTTGTCGCTTTATCGAAGACAAATTCAACTAGGATGGAGGCACCAAAGGCCGTTCCAAAAAGTCAAAACCGTAGAGTGCAAGGAGAGCGTTTGTTGTGACCTCCCGAGAGCGAGAACCCGAATGAGGTCATCACGGGTAAGCTTATCATAAACTCTAATGAAGTTTATACTTTATTTGATAACGGTTCTACCCATTCTTTTATTTCTCCTACTTGCGCCATCGATTAAATTTGACTCCGAGAAATTAGACTTTGACTTATCTGTGGAAACTCCGTTGGAGAAACCTTCATTACATCCACTATTTATAAGTCTTGTTTGGTTCAAATCGGTACCCTCACATTACCCGTCGATCTTATTTCATTAAAAATACTTGCATTTGACGTGATTCTGTGGATTGATTGGTTAACTACTTATCATGCAAAATTGATTGTTTTCGTAAGGTTGTTAGCTTTCATATTCCTAATCAACCTATTATGCGAATTCAAACGACCAAACCATTAAAATCAATCACTATCATCTCAATCCATAAAGCTATTCGCTTATTGAAAAACGGATGTCAAGCTTTCTTAGCTCATGTCATGATTTAAACAAAAATACGCCATTTTGAACTTGTTTTATTGAATTCTTATATCATTGTCATCATCCTCATGTTTATTTTTTATTTTTTTAAAGTCATCTGTGGCACCGTAGTGCGTAGATGGACTTGGTATGATTATGACCGAGAGACTATTCTGTAATCATGACCGTAATGTTACAAATGATGTGGTAAAAATCCTCGATTGGTCAGTAGTGCATTGATGGACGATTGTTGGCATGATCATGACCATTAATGAATACACAACTATTCTCGCCCGTGGTATATGAATAATTGTGGTCGTGATACTAAAGAATATCCTTGGCCGTAGTGCGGGGGTGATTCGATGATGTGGATTATTTATTAAAGTCGAGTCTCACCTATAACAAAGATGAAAAACCTTTTAAATCATAAAAGATAGTAGATTTTATTTTCTACTTGACTCTTTTAATGGATCGCTTGTTCAACCGCAGCTTAAACTTGATGTTTATTATATTTTATCGCTTTAACACCGTTGAAGGCTAATGATAATTTATTCTCGCATTATCTTAGTCATAATATTTCTTCTTGGGCTAGTTGAGCTCACCTTTTCTTTCACCGTTCTCTCTTGAAATGAGAACATAGTTTGGGACGAGCTCAGAACTCGGAGTAATGGTCCGCAGGATAGCATTAGTAGTCCCTCACTATTCTCGTGAAATAGTGTGATAATAATTGTAATGAGGACTCCTTTTGAGTTTGTATAATATCTAGTAGATAATATTTGTATTCAAACTCACGCTTTATGTCGTATTGTATACCTTAGCTTATATTAGTAAGTTGTATTTAAATTACATACTATGTATCCGACTACCCAAGATGGGTGATGTATACCTAATTTTGGGGCGCCACAACAGAGTATCGTGAGCTAAGGATATGATCCTGGCTAAGATGTGAGAATAGTACTAGAGGGGAGAGACGGGAATACCTTTCGCTAGTATGACCTACTTAAGTTTATGTCTTATTTTATCGGTCGATCGTAATATAGGAATAATTTGTTACACGTCAATTAACCTTTTGTTTTGTGGCGAAGATCTCAAAATGACATCCGAGAATGTTGGAATAAGAATGGAGCACAGTGCGATCGTTGATTCGCCACATATCAATAATCGAGATAATGTGCATCGTGAAGGCGACAATCCTCACGCAAACAACAACACCCACCAAATGATGAATGATCAAATGTTCGGAGGCTTTATGCAATTTATGCAAATGATGAAAGCAGAGCGACTCGCGCCCAAAACGTAGGTGGAAACACGGAAAACTCTCGGCGATCACCGCTAAACAATTCAAGGAGCCGGGACCACCGGAGTTTAAGGGAGAGCCAAAACCACTTCTCGGCGAAGCATGGATAAAGCAGACACAAGATATTTGATGTCTTGGGATGCTCCGAGGAGCAAAAGGTTCCTTTCACGCCTTTTATGTCATGCGGAGAGGCAGACATCGTGGGAATCGGTGAAACGTACTCAACCCGTTTGTCTTCAAGATATCTTGGGAGAAGTTCCAGAGTCGTTTCAACGACAAATACTTTCCCGAAAGTATTCGCCATATGAAAGAGGTGGAGTTTATCAAGTTGAACAAAACAATATGACCAGATCGCAATCACGAGTTATCACGATTTGCGTCCCCACTTGGTGGATAATGAAGAAAGAATGGCGCTAATGTTTTTAAGAGGTTTGAAGTCTGAGATACGTCAACATCTTATTTCTCATAAACCGTGTTTGTATTCAAATGTTGTAAATAGGGCTCGATTAGTGGAACGCGATAACGAGTCAACGCAACTAAAGAGAGAGCGTGTAAGCAAAATTATAATACAAATGAGAGTAATCGTCGAAGCGGTGACAACAAGCGTGGAGGAATCAATGACCAGATATGGTAACCACTTCATGGTGTAATCGTGGCCAAAAACAATAAGAATGGACATTTCAAGAAACGGAGATTCAACAATGATGGAAAGACGCAAAGACCAAAGACCCGTTGTTAAGGAAGGAGAAAGACCACCATCATATGCTTCTAATGCGAGGAGAGGACACATCGATCAAATCGCGTAATGCCGTCCAAAGCATGTTATAATTGTGGAAGAGAAGGTCACTTAGCTCGATTTTTGCCATCAAGACAAATTCAACTAGGATGGAGGAACCAAAGGTCATCCCCGAAAAGTCAAAACCTAGAGAGTAAGGGGAGGCGTTTGTTGTGACCTCCCAGAGAGCAAGGAACCCGAATGAGGTCATCACGGTAAGCTTATCATAAACTCTAATGAAGTCTATACTTTATTTGATACCGGTTTCACCCATTCTTTTATTTCTCCTACTTGCGCCATCGATTAAATTTGACTCGGAGAAATTAGACTTTGACTTATCTCGTGGAAACTCCGCTTGGGAGAAACCTTCATTACATCCACTTGCTTATAAGTCTTGTTTGGTTCAAATCGGTACCCTCACATTACCTGTCGATCTTATTTCATTAAAAATACTTGCATTTGACGTGATTCTGTGGATTGATTGGTTAACTACTTATCATGCAAAAATTGATTGTTTTCGTAAGGTTGTTAGCTTTCATATTCCTAATCAACCTATTATGCTAATTCAAACGACCAAACCATTAAAATCAATCACGGCCATCTCAAGCCATATAGCTATTCGCTTTATTGAAAAACGAATGTCAAGCTTTCTTAGCTCATGTCACGATTTAAACAAAAATACGCCGGTTTTGAACGACATTTCTATTGTTAATAAATTTTCCGACGATTCTCAAGAACTTCATGGCCTACCCTCGTAGCGTGAAATTGAATTTTGTATCGACCTTGAACCCGGTCTGAAAACCTATTTCCAAAGCCCCATATCGAATGGCTCTATTGAACTTCGTGGAGTTAAAGACTCAGGGACGCATGTGATGATAGCGAGTATACGAGTAACCGACTTTTAATCTATAAAGTTAAAGCCGCTCAAGCTACGCACTTGGAGTTCGATGCGTATGAGAAGAAAGTCAAGAAGGTGCTATCTTTAAGCAAGAATCGATGAAGAAGGAATACTTCGAGTCAACTCCGCACTTTCAGGTTCCTAACGACCGATTTAAAGTATAATATCATGATGGAGGCGCACAACACACCATTTGCAATCCATCTCGGGAGTACCAAATGTATCATGATATTCGCCATACATTTTGGTGGAGCAATATGAAGAGAGAGATAAGCATTGCTTATCTCAAGGTGTTTAACTTGTCAACGAAAGTTAAAGCGGAGCATCAAGTACCAAAAGGTCCATTGCAACCACTTGAAATTCCGTAATGGAAGTGGGAGCACATTACCATGGATTTCGCTCTGGCCTTCCTAAGGTTTCTCAAGGCATTGATGCGATTTGGGTCATTGTTGATAGATTGACCAAGTCTCGCTCATTTCTTACCGACACGAGAAACTTATACACTTGAACGCTTGCTTGTCAGATGTACATAAACGAGATTGTAAGATTCATTGTATCAGATTATCCATAATTTCCGATCGAGACCCAAGATTCACTTCACGATTTTGGGTTAGTTTGCAAAAAGCTATGGGCACAGACTTACGATTTAGCTTCGGCATATCATCATCGGAGACGGACGGACAATGGAGAGGACAATTCAAACTCTCAAGATCTATTAAGACTCGTGTCCTTGATTTCAAGGGAGTTGGGACAAGTTCTTACCATTGGTGGAGTTTTCCTACAACAACAGCTTATCAAGCAAGTATTGACATGGCTCCATTCAAGCGTTGTATGGAAGAAAGTGTCGCTTCTCCAAAGATATCTTTGGGATGAGGTGGGTGAAGCAACGTTGTTGGGGCCGGAGTTGGTACGTATGACTACGGAAAAGATTTAAACGATCCGACAACGATAAAAAAACCTCACAAAATCGATAAAAGAGTTATCCGATCTTCATCGAAAGGACGTGGAATTCGATATAGGAGATCATGTGTTGTTAAGAGTTGCTCCATGGAAAGGAGTTACAAGATTTGGAAAGAGAGGAAAACTTAATCCTCGATTCATCTACCCATTTTAATCCTCGATCGAGTAGGAATCGTGGCCTATAGACTGCTTTCTGCGCCAAATATGTCTCGTGTTTCATAACGCTTTTCACATATCCATGTTACGTAAATATGTGAAAGACCCGAACCATATTATTGAGTTAGAACCGGACGAAATAGCGGAAGATTTGACGTATGAAGAGGTTCCTGCTCAAATTTTGATAAGAAGGAACATATTCTACGCTCGAAGGTTATACCTCAAGTCAAAGTTTTGTGGAGGAACCACGATGTTGAGGAAATGACTTGGGAGTTAGAATCAAATGAAATCAAGGTATCCTTACCTCTTCGACATACCGTGCATCGCACCACAATTTCGAGGGCAAAATTTCATAAGAAGGGAGGTTGTAAGACCCCACTTTTATAAATAAAGATGAATTTTCTATAAATATTATTTTTGAATATTATGGAATAAATTTGATATAATGTTATAGTTGTGGGTAATATTTATAAATTTTGCAAAGTAAGCAAGTTGTTATAAAATATTCGTTTGGTTGGGGAATATTCTTTTTGTTTGGGAATATTCGTACGACGGCTCAATCATTGGTGGACCCCACAACGGAAGTATTGTCGTAGTTAGAAAACGACAAAATTATTTTTTATAAAAATAACTACGCGGAGGTGTTACCGTTAAAACCTGTTGAACTACCCGGTGGTAAAAGTACGAATACGCTGGGTCGCATAAGTAACAATACTCAGATTGATTATTGATGCTTACGTGAGAAGTCACTTAGCTATACTCAATTATTAAGCATGAATTGCTTGCATCATATCTCTTATATTATTGATTCAATTATTGTCACAAGATTATTATCACATATAATATGTTATATTATAAATTGAGACGACAAGTTATAAATGATTAATAATTGTTGAAAGATTAAAAATGTGTTGATTAAAATAAAATGATTTGTGGTAATATCTATTCAATCCTTGATGTATATAAAGAGTCCATTATGAGGCGTTTGTGATAAATTTGATTATTTTATGGGGGCCATATGTCATCATCTAAGAGTCTCTTCGTCAATAGTAATTACCTTTGTGAATAGTAATTACCTTTGTGAATAGTAATTACCTTCGTCAATAGTATTTACCTTCATCAATAGTAATTACCTTCTTCAATAGTATTTACCTTCGTCAATAGTAATTACCTTCGTCAATAGTAATTACCCCTTCGCAAATAGTAGTTGTCTCTTCAATATTACCAAGAATTAACTCGCCTTCTTGATTGTTCCAAAGGTTAATTACCCCTTCACAAATAGTAGTTGTCTCTTCATATTACCAAGAGTCATTTCACCCTTCAAGTTAAGACCAAGAGCCACCCCTCGGTTTTTCTATAAATAGAAAAGCTCATTCCTTCATTATTTCTTACGAATTCATTGAAACTCTAGAGAGAAACTATAGAGAAAAGAAGAAAAGTATTCTCGCTACTTCACTTTTCCAATATTCATTCTTCTTCAAGGTAGGGAATATTATTTGTTGTACCCGTAAGAAGTGTTATTCTTCTTATTCATGAAGAGAATCATTGTTATTCCATTTCTTATTATTCTGCTTGGAATAACTTTATACGCTGTGATCACCCTATACTTGGTGACATTCTTCTATTATTACATTGGAACATCACATGTGTGTTTTACACGGACACGGTTCCGCTCTTTATTATTATTCTGTTTGAATATCCTGCTGCGTGTGTTTTAGCACCGACACTGGTTCCATTTTTATTATTCCGTCTTTATTATTCTCATTGGAACATCCTGCTTGTGTGAATTTCACGACTTTGTTCCGCGTTATTATTATTCATTGGAATAACTCATTTTGCGGGCCTATCGCATGCATGGTGATTTCTTTTGTTATTCCATTCTTTATTATACCCAATTGGTTAAAACTTTGACTTTTATACTCCATGAAATTAGTAGAATATCCTCGATATTTGCGTTTCATCCAAAGATCTTTTCATGAAAATATTCTTCCGATCATTCTTGAATTTTACTCTACAAAACAAAGATCATGTTGACAATTTGGACGTTAATAATTCCCGGATAAAATAATTCTTGAACTTGTTTTATTGAATTCTTATATCATTGTCATCATCCTCATGTTTATATTATGTTGAAAGTCATCTGTGGCCCATAGTGCATGATGGACTTGGTATGATTATGACCGAGACTATTCTGTGTAATCATGATCGTAATGTTACAAATGATGTGATGAAAGTCATCCGTGGCACTGTAAGTGCATAGATGGACTTGGTATGATTATGACTAGAGAGACTATTCGATTGTAATCATGACCAGTAATGTTACAAATGATGTGATAAAAATCCTCGGTAGAAGAGTGCATTGATGGATGATTGTTGGCATGATCATGACCATTAATGAATACACACTATTCTCGGCCCGTAGTGCATGAATAATTATGGTCGCGATACTTAAAGAATATCATCAGTAGAAGTAGTGCGGGGTGATTCGATGATGTGAAATATTTATTAAAGTTTAGTCTCAAATATAACAAAGATGAAAAACCTTTTAAATCATAAAAGATAGTAGATTTTATTTTCTACTTGACTTTTTTAATGGATTCTTTGGTTCACCGTAGTTAAACTTGATGTTCATTATATTTTATCGGTTTAACATCATTTGTAGGCTAATGATAATTTATTCTCGCATTATCTTAGTCATAATATTTCTTCTCGAGCTAGTCGAAAGCTCACCCTTTCTTTCACCGTTTCTCTTGAAAATGAGAATATAAATTTGGGACGAGTCGGGAACGGAGTAATGGTCCGTAGGATAAGATTAGTAGTCCTCACTATTCGTGAAATAGTGTGATAATAATTGTAATGAGGACTCCTTTCGAGTTTGTATAATATCTAGTAGACAATATTTGTATTCAAACTCACGCTTTATGTCAGATTGCACACGACGGTTATATTAGTAAGTTGTATTTAAATTACAGACTACATGTATCTGACTACCCAAGATAGGTGATGTATACCTAATTTTTGGGGCGTCACAGAGAAAATATTATTTATTGGATAAAAAATAATGAAAAAATTCAAATTATATTTATTACTTAGTATAATATTGAATATTAAGTAATTAATACTTATTTAAAATTCTCAAATAATTTATATTAAGGAAATAATTCTTTAAAATAATTTATATTAAGAAATGGAGTGAGTATTGTGTAATTGTGAAAAAGAAAGAGTAGAATAAGTTTAGCATTGGTCCCACAAATAAAGGAAAGAGATAAGGTTTTGAATCTTCAATGGATGACATATATGAGTGACATTCCAATGTTAGTGACATTATTGTTATTTAATTTAATGGCCGACCAATATATAAATAGAAAATTTTCTCCAAAGAGTATGAAAAAGTAATGATATACTCTTTCTGCCTTTATTTAAATGACGATTTAGAATTTTTTATTTATTTTTAATTATTTAACGTTTGTTTAAATCTAGAAGAATTAATGATTATTTTTTCAAAATTACCCCTTATTATTCTTTCTATTTTTTTGATATTTTAAACTCTTTCTCTCTTCTTATCCCAACAAAACTCTTTTTATCTCAACAAAACTCTCCTTATCCCAACAAAAGATTTAAAGATATTATAGACAATTGAATATTATATTTAATATTTTTCGGTCATTATCTTAATGCTTGTGCTCCGTCCTTATTTAAAACATCCAAATACAAATACATGAGATTATTATTAAACGAAAAACATTTTCAAATATTGTGCAAACAAACATTTTCTAAAATTCTTAATATACTCCCTCCGTCCCTATCACAATATTTGAAAATGTTTTTCGTTTAATAATAATCTCATGTATTTGTATTTGGATGTTTGTAAGTCATTTTAGTTGAGTCGGTTCCTACCTTTCTTTCTGCTTCTCGCCGCTTCTTATGAGAGAACAAATTTTATTTAGTTTTAACCTTTTGTGGAATTATCTATATAAGTAAGTATTCACCGACAAAGATGTGACGCCCCCAAAATTAGGTATACATCACCCATCTTGGGTCGCCACTTACATGGTACAGAATTTAAATACAACTTATTAACATAACTGTCGTGTACAATACGACATAAACTGTGAGTTTAAATACAAATATCGCCTACTAGATATTATACAAACTCAAACAAAAGTCCTCATTACAATTATTATCACACTATTTCACGTAATAGTGAGGACTACTAATGCTATCTTCAGACCATCACTGCGTTTCCCAGACTCGTCCCACCTATATTCTCATTTCACGAAGAGAACAAAGAAAGAAAGAAAGGGTGAGCTCAACTAGCCCAAGAAGAAATATTATGACTAAAGATAATGCAAAATAAACTATCTATAGTCTTCAACAATGTTAAACCGATAAAATACAATGATAGACAACCAGCTTTAATCAGCAATGAATATCTTAATCCATTAAAAGAGTCAAGTAGAAAATAAAATCTACTATCTTTTATGATTTTAAAAGGTTTTTCATCATCATTATAGCCGAGACTCACTTTTAATAAATAATCCACATCATCGAATCACCCCTCGCACTACTGACCAAGGATATTCTTTAGTATCACGATCACAATTATTCCCCGCACTACTACCAAGAATAGTTGTGTATTCATTAATGGTCATGATCATGCCAACAATCGTCCATCAATGCACTACTACCATCGAGGAGGATTTTTTTTTTACCACATCATTTGTAACATTACTATCATGATTACAATCAATAATCCTCGGTCATAATCATACCAAGTCCATCCATGCTCTACAGTGCCACGTAGATGACTTTAAAAAATATAAAATGAGGATGATGACAATGATATAAGAATTCAATAAAACAAGTTCAAGAATTATTTTATCCAGAATTTTAACGTCCAAACTGTCAACATGATACTTTTTTGTAGAGTAAAATTCAAGAATGATCGGGAAGAATATTTCCATGAAAAGATCTTTCGATGAAACGCAAAATATCAAGGATATTCTACTAATTTCATGGAGTATAAAGTCAAAGTTTTAACCAACCGGGTATAATAAAGAATGGAATAACAAAAGAAATCACCATGCATGCGGTACAGATGCATGACAAAGTTATTCCAATGTAATAATAATAACGGAACCAGTCGTGAAATTCACAATCGGCGTGATGTTCCAACAGAATAATAAAGATGGAACCAGATCCGGTAAAAACACGTGATAGGATATTCCAATGTAATGATAAAGACGGAACCGTGTCCTGTAAAAAACACACAATAGATGTTCCAATGTATAATAATAAAAAGCTTAACCAGTCCTGGTGTAAAACACGCATGTGATGTTCCAAATGTATAATAATAAAGATTTTAACCAGTCCTGTAAATCACATGCATGTGATGATGTTCCAATGTAATAATAAAGAATGTCACCAAGTATAGGGTGAAATCACGATACAAAGTTATTCCAATGTAATAATAAGCAATGGAATAACATAAGGATTTCACCAAGTATAGGGTATCTGCGTATCATGAGTTATGTATATAGGTATGCCACTTTTACAAAGTTATTCCAATGTAATAATAGTGAATGGAATAATGTAAGTTCTCTTCAAGAAGAAAATAACACCCTTCACCGTAAAAAGAACTGAATATAGAAGTAGTGAAGTAGCGAATACTCTTCTTCTTTCTATAACTTTCTCTCTATAACTCTCTATAATTCTTTCTCTGAGTTTCAATGAATTCGTAAGAAAATAATGAAGGAATGAGCTTCTATTTATAGGAAAATGGAATGCATAAGAATTAATCCATGAAACGGTCTCAGATTGATTTACTTTAATCGACTGACCATATTTAAAGCAAAATCTTTTAAATAAAATATAATATATTCTATTTATATAAAAAACATTTTACTATGCAAACACTATGCAAAACACTATGCATAATAAAATATAATATATTTTATTTATAAAATAACTTTAATAAAGTATTCATTTTATATAAAAGATGTTTCATTTTATTACGTTAATAATACGAATAAAATAAAACGTCATTATCGCTATATAATAATTCATATTATTAATCGATAATAATGGAATCAAACTAAGTGACTTCTCACGTAAGATCAATAATCAATACCGTGTCTTACTACGCAACCACGACATCGTACTTTTACTACCGAGTAGTTCAACAAAGATCAACCAGTAAAACTTCCATAGTTATTTCAATAAAATATTTTTGTCTTTTTCTCAATCCGTGATAATTTCATTGTGGGGTCCACTCAATGATTGAGTAGTTGTATTTAATATTCCTCGCTAAACCCAAGATATTCCCCACCAATCGAATATAATATAACCACTCAGATACTTTGCAAAAATTTATAAATATTACCCATAACTATAACATTATATCAAATTATTCCATAATATTCAAAAATAATATTTATAGAAAATTCATCTTTATTTATAAAAACTGGGGTCTTACAATATTATCGAGTATTATTCTTGTGAGTATTTTGAGTATACTTTGAGTATTGCTAGATCGGTAAAGTTCCTTCAAAGACTATACCCTTAGATTCTAGCTAGTAATCTTGATCTTTCGAGGTAAGGAATATTATTTTTTTTCAGAATGATATTATTTCTTCAATATCATTATACCGAAATGTTGATCAAAGTTTTTAACAAATTTGGAACTTTTTCATGCCTCTGGGGTTACTTATTCATGGGTTACTATTCATGAGTTACTATTCACGAGTTACTATTCAAGAAAGTTACTATTCAGAGTTACTATTCACGAGTACTATTCATGAAGCGTGAAGATGTTTTTTGTGGAATTTCTATCTTTTGGTGTCTGAGTTACTATTCACGATACTGCACTATTCACGATACTGATATTATTCACGTGATACTAAGATTATTCAATTAAAAATAAAATTTCTTCTTTTCGTCTAAAACATCTATTCGGATACTAACTCGATTGTATCCATGTTTTGATCATTCTTGAATTTTACACCACTATGATTATTTTTGAGGTATTTTTGGACGTGGATAAAACCAAGTACAAATCCTTAATCCTTAATCCTCATCATTTTGTTTCAATCGGATTCGCTTTTTTAAAAATATTTTTCATCATCCTCGGCTTAAATGATGATATTATGGAATATCTTTGGCACAGAAGTCAAGATGAATGATTTCAAGAATATCTTTGGCCCGTAGAGTGCAAAGATGAATGATTTCAAGAATATCTTTGGCCAGTAGTCAAAGATGAACAGTGTTTAAATGAACACGACTAATCGATGAATATCTTTGGCCAGTAGTGCAAAGATGAATATTTGATTCCATGTATATCGATTGATGTTACAGTGGATAAAAGATAGACGATGAACTTTTAAATTCATACATGTAAGTAGTAGTTTGCATTCTCTACTTAACTCTTCTAATGAATTATTATTTCATTGCGAATATTGATTTAAAATTTGTTGTCTATCAGATTCTATTATATTTTTCCCTGTCAAGACTAACGATAATTTGTTGTATATTATCTTAGTCATAATATTCTTTATCGAGCTAGTTGAGCTCACCCTTTTCCTTTTTGTTCCATTTTTCTCGTGAGGCGAGAATATAAATGAAGTACGAAGCCTGGGGTATGGAATGAAGGTTTTAGAAAGGATTGTTTAGTAGTCCTCACCATTTTGTAAAATAATGTATCAATAAATGTGATGAGGATTTATTTGAGTATAGATATTGTCTAGAAGATAATATTTGTATTCAAACTCACAGCTTTCTTCGTTGTAATAATAAAGTTGTAGTTGTTTTCGTATCTATGATTGACAACTCGTAATAGTGTGATGTATACCTATTTTGGGGGCGCCACAATTAGTATCGAGCTTAGGATATGATCTCCCATGAGATCGGGAATAGAACTAGGAGGGAGAGACGAGTAAATCCTTCACTAGTGTGTCCTACCTAAGCTTATTTGTTAGTTAATTAGATATATAGGGATATTATGTGATATATTGATTTCTTTAATTAACCCTTGTTTTATGATGTATTTGAGAATGTCGATCGAGAATATTAACAATGGAAATGAGACCGTGGAGATGCTCAGACTCACCAACGAGGAGAACGTGCAACAGTCGGGCAATGTTCCTCCCGTGAACAACACCATTGAGCGATGATGAACGAGGGATGTTTAGAAGTTTTTTGCAGTTCATGCAAAATCGCACGAGGGAAACTCGTGTTCAAAATACAGGAGGAAATGATAGCAATTCACGGGTTGTCACAACCCAAGTAGTTCAAAGAGTCAGGGACCACCGAATTTAAAGAAAGCCGGATCCGATCATAACGGAAACACGGGTCAAAACAAATTACCAAGATATTCGATGTCTTGGGATGCACGGAGGAACAGAAGGTTCCATTCGCCACCTTTATGTTCCGTGGCGAGGCGTACTCATCGGTGGGAGTCTCGTGAAGCGCACCCATCCACCGCGCACTCAACATGTGTCTTGGGAGACGTTTGAAAGCTATTTAATGACAAATACTTTCCCGAAAGTGTTCATCATATGAAGGAAGCTGGAGTTCATCGATTGGAACAAAACAACATGCTTGTGTCTCAAAGACGAGGCAAAGTTTGCGAGTTATCCGTGCTTGCACCTCATTTGGTGGAGAATGAGGAACGTATGACGCGGATGTTTCTTAGAGGTTTGAAACCCTAAGATACGTCGGTATCTCATTTCTCATAAATTTTCTTTATTCGAGATGTTGTAAAGTGGCTCAATTATTAGAGCGAGATAACGAAATACTGGCCAATTGAGGACCACAACCGAGGATCGTACTCGTAGATAGCAATCAATGTAATAATGATAACCAAATGGAGAAAGAAACAGACGGACAAAAATGGTTACCACTCGTGGTGGTAATCATGGCCATGAAAATAGAAGAAGCGAGTCGAGGAGAGATTTTAAAAGAGGAGATTTAATAACGACCATGTGAAGATGATGAAGGTCTAAAAGAATTGGTTCTAAGGAGGAGAACGACAACCCCATTATATGCTACAAATGCGGAAAAGAGGACTTATCGATCAAACCGCCCACAACAGCTTCAAGGTATGCTATAATTGTGGAAAGGAAGGACATATCGCCGAGATCAGACGGTAGCAAACCTAGTTCAATGGGATCGGTGACTCAAAAAGACCGTCCCCGTAAAAAGTCAAAGTCAACGATTCCGGGAAGAGCGTTTGTTGTGATCGTCATAATGCGAGGAACCCAAACGAGGTGATCACGGGTAAGCTATTTATAAATTATCATGTTTATACCTTACTTGATACCGGTGCTACCCATTCATTTATCTCTCCTGCATGTGCTCAACGCTTAAACTTGACTCCCGGAGAAATTAGACTTTGACCTATCTCGTGAAAACTCAGTTGGGAGAAACTTTCATCACATCCACTATTTATAAATCTTGTTTGATTCAAGTTGGCACCATTACTTACCATTGAGCTTATCTCTTTAAAGATACTTGCTTTTGATGTGATTTTAGGATTGATTGGTTAACTACTCATCATGCCAAAATTGATTGTTTTCGTAAGGTTGTTAGTTTTCATATTCCTAACCAACCCGTTTGATTTAATTCAAGCAACTAAACCATTAAAATCGATCACCATCTATATCTAATCATAAAGCTATTCGCTTATTAAAAACGGATGTCAAGCTTTCTTAGCCCATGTTATGGATTTGAATAAAGACACGCCAAATTTGAATAATATTCCCGTTGTTATTGACTTTCCGACGATTTCTGAAGAACTTCCTGTCCTACCCCGTAACGTGAAGTTGAATTCTTTATCGATCTTGACTCCGCACAAAGCCCATTTCTAAAACCCCATATCGAATGGCTCCTATTGAACTTCAGAGTTAAAGGTCCAACTACGAATTGTTGGACATCGGTTTCATTCGGCCCTAGTACATCTCCTCGGGTGCTCCTGCTTTATTTGTAAAGAAGAAAGACGGAGTATGCGACTTTCAGTATTGACTATCGGAATCGAACCATGTCACCATCAAGAATAGGTATCCTCACCTCGTATTGATGACTTGTTTGACCAAATGCAAGGGCACAATTCTTTCAAAAATCGATCTTCGCTCGGATATCATCACCAAGATTAGAATCGAGGATATTCCAAAGACCGCCTTCTAACTCCCCAGATGGGCATTATGAATTTAGTCATGTCTTTCTGGACTAACTAATGCTCCTGCGGCTTTCATGGATATGATGAACCGAGTATTCAAGGAATATTTGGATCAATTCGTTGTTGTCTTTATTGATGACATCCTCATATATTCCAAAAGTCGTGAAGATCATGAGCACCATTTGAAGCCGGGTACTCCAAAGGCTTCGTGAAAACCAACTATATGCAAAATTGAAGAAATGCGAAGTTTTGGCTTGAGGAAGTAGCATTCCTTGGGCACGTGGTGTCGAAACATGGAGTATCTGTTGATCCCACCAAGATTGAAGCAATACAAAGTTGGAGCAAATCAAGCTTGGTGATCAAGCACGTAGTTTTTGGGCTTAGTTGGTTATTATCGGAGATTCGTGGAAGGGTTTTCTCGAATCGGTACTCCATTAACTCAAATAACTCCTAAGGATACAAAATTCGCTTTGGAGTGAAGAATGCGAAGAGTTTCCAAGAGCTTAAGAGGAGACTTATTTCTAAGACTGCTTCTAACAATACCATCCGGTTCGGATGGATTTGTTATCTACAAATGATGCTTCGAGTGCAAAGGGTTAGGATGTGTTCTCATGCAACGTGGGAAAGTCATAGCCTATGCCTCGCGACAACTTAAAGAGTATGAGAGGAATTATCCTACTCATGATCTAGAGTTAAGTAATAAGCCAAGCTAAAAATATGGAGGCACTATCTATATGGGGAGAAAGTGGAGATATATTCGCACCATAAAAGCCTTAAATATTTCTTCACTCAAAAGAACTCAACATGCGGGCAATGACGTTGGCTCGAGCTATTGAAAGACTACGACCACACTATTCAATACCATCCCGAAAAGCGAACGTGGTAGCCGACGCGCTGAGTAGAAGATCATATGCGAGGACGAAAAGCGATGATGTCAAGTATCACGACAGAGCCAACTTTAATAGAAAAAGTTAAGGTTGCTCAAGCCACCGAATCTTGAAAATGATGCGTATGAAGAAGAAAGTACAAGAAGGAGCTATTCCTAGGCGAGAATTGATGAAGAAGGAATACTTGAGTCCACTCTAGACTTTGTGTTCCTAACGACTCGATTTGAAGTACAAGATTATGATGGAGGCACACAATACACCATTTGCAATCCATCCTCGAAGTACTAAAATGTATCGTGATCTTCACATACATTTTGGTGGAACAATATGAAGAGAGATTGCAAAGTTTATCTCGATGTGTTTAACTTGCTAACGTGTAAAGGCGAGCATCTTGTACCTAAGGGTCCGTTGCAACCACTTGAGATTCCTAATGGAAGTGAGAACACATTACTATGGATTTCGCTATTTAGTCTTCCTACTACGCTTTCTCAAGGCATCAATGCTATTTGGGTTATTGTTGATAGATTAACCAAGTCCGCTTTCATTTCTTGCCGATCGGAGACTTATTCCTTGAACGCCTTCGCTAGTATGTACGTGAATGAGATTATGAGGTTGCATGGCATGCCCGTATCCATAGTTTCGGATCGTGACCCAAGATTCACTTCAAGATTTTGGGGTTAGCTTGCAAAAAGCTATGGGGCACGGATTTGCGATTTAGTTCGGATACCATCCCCAAACCAGATTTTGACAATCGTGAGAGGACTATTCAAACTCTTGAAGATCTATTAAGACTCGTGTCCTAGACTTCAAGGGCAGTTGGGATAAGTATTTACCATTGGTGGAATTCTCCTACAACAACAGTTATCAGGCAAGTATAGGTGTGGCTCCATTTGAAGCATTATATGGGCGAAAGTGTCGCTCTCCAGTATGTTGGGACGAAGTGGGTGAAGCAACACTGTTGGGACCCGAGTTGGTACGTATGACTACGGAAAAGATCCAAATGATTCGACAACGTATACAAACGGCACAAGATCGACAAAAGAGTTATGCGGATCTTCATCGAAAGGACGTGGAATTTAGTGTGGGGGATCATGTATTGTCATGAGTTGCTCCATGGAAGGGAGTTACAAGATTTGGGAAGAGAGGAAAGCTCAATCCACGATTTATCGGTCCATTTCAAATTCTTGACCGAGTAGGAAATGTAGCCTATGTAGACTCGCGTTACCTTCGAGTATGTCTCGTGTTCATAATGTGTTTCATATCCGTATTTCAGAAATATGTGAAAGACCCGAACCACGCTTATAGAGTTAGAACTGACGAGATAGCCAAAACTTAACGTATGAGGAGGTACCTTTGCCAAGATCTTGGATAGGAAGGAGCATGTCCTACGCCAAGAAAGGTCATACCACAAGTTAAAGTTTTGTGGAGGAATCATGCTATAGAGGAAATGACCAGGAATTGAAACGGAAATGAAGCGAGGTATCCTCACCTTTTCAAACACCAGTATGCGTACGCCAATTTCGAGGACGAAATTTCATAAGGAGGGGAGGTCAGAAGACCCCAACTTATTATTAATGAAATTTAATTTTCTATTTATTATTTTGAAATAGTAAGGGTTGATTTGATTAATGTGGATAGTTAGGGGTAAAATACGCAAATATTTCAAAATAAGCAAGAGGTTATAAAATATTCATTATTGTCGAGAATAGAATATTCTGATCATCGGGAATATTCGTGCGACCAGCAATGCAAATAATGTGGGCCCCATAACTGAGCGATTGGATGAAGAAAGCGACAAATATAAGTTGTTTAAAAATAACTACGTAGTTGTTACCGATTAACACTGTTGGAATATCCCATTGGTTAAAACACACGATGTCTGGCGTTGTTGCCGCACAAGAAGCACCATTACCGGATTGCACCAATTATTGAAGGCACTTTATACTCAATAATGGTTACGGTAATTATTATGCTCAAAGATTTAATTTTATTGATTCAATAATTGATCGTTGACATTTTATTTGTGGACGTTTATACTAATGAATACACGATTATCTTTGGCCATAAGTCGCGGATAATTTGTGGTCGTGATACTTAATGAATACACGATTATCTTTGGTAGTAGTGCATATGGATAATTTGTGGTCGTGATACTAATGAATACACGATTATCTTTGGCCGTAGTGCATGGATAATTCGTGGTCGTGATACTAATGAATATCCTCGGCCGTAGTAGTGGGGATGATTCGATGATATGAATTAATTATTGAAATGAGTCTCAAAGAATGAAATATTAATTCATGGATGTGGTAAAAGTCATCTTTGGTAGTAGTGCATTGATAGACTTGGTATGATTATTACCACGGATTATTCTAGGTATAATCATGATCAGATTGAAAACACGAATATCCTCGGCCAAGAGTGCATGGATAATTAGTGGTTGTGATACTATTAAGTCGCGTCTCGATATTATTGGTTTTACACGATTGTATATCTTTAGCTTCAGTAGTGCAAAGATGAATTGTTAATGAATATCTTTCAAGGATCATGGAGATGAATTTAATATTTTAACGATAAAGGTATTCAAGGTATCCTCACCTCTTTATCATATCGTATCGTTATTCTAATTTCGATGGCGAAATTCCATAAGGAGGGAGATTGTGAGACCCCCCAGTATTTTATCAATAAAGATTTAAATTTTGTCGAAATAATTTTTAATATTATGGTGTGAATTTGAGATAATATTATAGTTGTGGGTAGTATTTATAAATTTTGCAAAGTATACAAGTGGTTATATTATATTCGATTGGCTCTGGGAATATTCGGTTTAGCAGGAATATTCGCATAACTACTCAATCATTGGTGGACCCTAATAAATGTAATTATTGGCTTGATTGAGAAAACGACAAAAATATTTTATTGAAATAACGGCGGAAGTTTTAGCGCTGATATCGCTGAACTACTCGGTAGTAAAAAAGTACGAATAATACGTGGTTGCATAAGAAAGATTACAGATTGATTATCGATGCTTATGTGAGAAGTCACTCATTTGATTCCATTATCACGATTAATAATATGAATTATTATAGAGATAATGACGCTTTTTTTTATTCAGATTATTAACGTAATAAAATGTAAACATCTTTTATATAAAATAGAATACTTTATTAAAGTTATTCTATAAATAGAATATATTATATTTTATTATGCATAGTGTTTTGCATAGTGTTTTGTATATATAGTTTTATATAGTGTTTGCATAGTAAAATGTTTTTATATAAATAGAATATATGATATTTTATTTAAAAGATTTTGCTTTAAATATGGACCGTCGATTAAAGTAAATCAATCTGACCGCTCATGGATTAATTACTATGCATTCTATTTTCCTATAAATAAGCTCATTCCTTCATTATTTTCTTACGAATTCAATTGAAACTCTGTAGAGAGAAATTATGAGAGAAGCTATAGAGAGAAAAATCTATAGAGAGAAAGAAGAAGAGTATTCGCGTACTTCACTACTTTGATATCCAAAGGTCTTTTTACTTAGGGATATTATTTGTTGTACTGTAAGTGGTGTTATTCTTTCTTATTCATGAAGAGAACTTCATTATTTCATTCATTATTATTCTGTTGAATAACTCGTAAAAGTGGCATACCCTATACATAACCTCAGATATGCGGCATACCCTATACTTGGTGAAATCTTATATTATTCCATTCTTATTTATTCTTGAATAACTCAGATACGCGGAATCCCCTATACTTGGTGATCTTCTTCTCGTTATTCCATTCTTTATTATTCTCGCTTGAATATCCTCGTCTGTGTGTTTTACACACGACCGGGTTCCATTGCTTATTATTCCGCATTTATTATTCGCTGAATATCCTATCTCGTGTTTTTATAATTTGACCGGTTCCATTGTTTATTATTCAAAGATTTATTATTCTGCATTGGATCATCCCGCTTGCGTGAATTTCACCCACCGGTTCCGTTATTATTATTCTATTTGAATAACCTCGCCTATGCTGAAGTACCGCATGCACGGTGATTTCTTTTGTTATTCCATTCTTTATTATACCCAAATAAGTTAAAACTTTGACTTCTATACTCCATGAAATTAGTAGAATATCTTTGATATTCGCGTTTCATCCAAAGATCTTTCATGGAAATATTCTTCCGATTATTCTTGAATTTTACTCTACAAAACAAGATTATGTTGACAATTTGACGTTAATAATTCTGGATTAAATTATTCTTGAACTTGTTTTATCAATTATTATGTCATTGTCATCATCCTCATGTTATATTATGTTATCTTCGGCTTACGTGCATAGATGAACTTAGTATGATTATGACCGTGGATCATTCTAAGATAATCATGGCTTGATATAAATGATGTGACAAAAGTCCTCGATGGCCTCGTGAATGCAATGATGGATAGTTTTTGGTATGATTATGACCGTGGGTGATTCTAAGATAGTCATTACCATTGATAATTTGATGAAAATCCTTGACCGTGGGTACGAGGATGATTAGATATTGTGGTTTATTCATTAAACCGAGTCTTAGTGATAAAAATTGATGAAAACCTTTTAAAACCTAAAAGATAGTAGACTTTATTTTCTACTCGACTCTTTTAATGGATCGTTATTCCGTCGCAGCTTAAACCGGGTTGTCTATTGTATTTTATCGCTTAACATTGTTGAAGGCTAATGATAATTTATTCTCGCATTATCTTAGTCATAATATTTCTTATCTAGGCTAGTTGAGCTCTCCTTTTCTTTCACCGTTTCTTCAGGAAATGAGAATATAGCCGGGACGAGTTGAGGGAAACGAGTAATGGTCCTCAAGATAGCATTAGTAGTCCTCACTATTCGTGAAATAAAGTGATAATAGTTGTAATGAGGACTCCTTTTGAGTTTGTATAATATCTAGTAGACAATATTTGTATTCAAACTCACGCTTTATGTCGATTGCACAATTTACGCTTATATTAGTTAGTCAGATTTGAATTTATGTACCATGTAAGTGGCGACCCAAGACGGGTGACGATACCTAATTTTGGGGCGTCCACAATTTGGTATCGTAGCTTAGGATATGATCCTCGGCCGAGATGTGAGATAAGAACTAGGAGGGGAGAGATCGGGAATTCTTCGCTAGTATGACCTACCTAAATTTATTTGGTATTTAATTGGCCTGGTCGTAGTATAGGATAATATGTGATATGTTATTAACCCTTGTTTTGTGACATGTTGTTTGAGAATGGCATCCGAAAATGCCGAGATAAGTAATGAAGCACATGAGTGTTGATTCAAATTTCAAACAAAAGGTAACGACCAACAACACGATAATAATCATATCGGGTGTAAACGGCCATCGTAATAATGATAACCATCGGGGGGGAAATTATCATGCCAAGAATGGTAACCACTTGATGGTAATAATGGCAAAGATAATAGAAGTGGAAATTGCAAGAAGAGAAGGTCATTTAGCCCAATTTTGTTGTGCACCAAAGTCAAGTCTAGCTGGGATGGTGGCACCAAAGGTGGATATGGACAAAACAAAGTCGTTGGTTTTAGAAGTGCATTTTCATGACTTCTCAAAAGCGAGTAAACCGAACGGGTTAGCACGCGTTAGTTAATTATAAATTCATGAAGTCTATACCTTATAAGATACCTTGCTTCTACCCATTATTTTATCTCTCTTGCTTATGCTCAACGCTTAAATTTGACTCCTGAGAAGTTAGACTTTGACTTTTTGGTCAAACTTCGTTAGTAGAGAGCCTTCGTTCTCCGCTTACTATTTTTAAATCTTGTTTGATTCAAATAAACATTTTCACGCTACTTCGTTGATCTTATCTTTTTGAAAATACTTGCCTTTGATGTGATTTTAGGAATCAATTGGTTAACTACTCATCATGTTTTTCGTAAGGTTGTTAGCTTTTATATTCATAACCAACCTCACAGTGCGAATTCAAGTAACCAAACTACTAAAGTCAATTATCATCATATCAAGCCATAAGTAAAGAGCCCCAACCTTTCGTTGTTGACTTCCTTGTGTGGAATGCACCGAAGCCGGACTTTCTCAGAGGCTTACGTCGTGAATGAAGATGGCAAGTATATAGGTATCATTGTGAGGTGCTATCTAGGTTAAGGGATGTAAGTCACAATTGGTATCAATGTGACGTATTATCCAAGTTTTGGATGAGAGTCACGCTTTTGAATGATATTTCTATTATTAATAAATTTCTTGACGTATTCTTGAAGACTTCTAGCCTACCCTAGAGCGTGAAATTGAATTTTGTATCGACCCCAAGATAAAAACCCATTTCTTAAACCTCAAATATTTCTTCAACTAAAAGGATCATTTACGAGGATTATGATGAAAGTCATAATAAAAGCATTGGACTAATGAAAATCATGGGTATACGTGGTATTAGTAAGTGTTATAATGAGTTATGTTGGTTATTATGAGAAAACATGAAAGTTTCTTAGAAATCACAAAGAGTTGAAAATCGATTTTGTGAAAACGAATATAAAATTCAATCGACCATATCTCCTAATATATTTTGAATTTTTCAAAGTGTGGTCAAGTTCTAGAGTTAGATCTATGAGTTTTGTAGCATCTCCAAGTGGAATCACTGGAAAAGGTGTTGTAGATTTACGTGTGGACTGATTTTAATAAAGAATGAAAAGCTGGAAATTTCAAAAAGCTACCATTTTATTTTTAAAAGGGCATTTTCGGCACTTAAATTATGAGAAAAATTCTAGCCTTTTGGGAAATGAAAGTATATGGTATAAGGTAACTCCTGTCCAAAAAATGAGCTTATTCTCGACTTAAAATGAGCAAGTTATGACCATTTCAATATTTAGGTTTTTCCGATTTAAAATTCGCTATAACCGAGTTCTATAACTCCTGATGACCATGAAATTTAAACTGGAGGCTCACATCAACATGTGTAAGGTCCTGCCAAGATTTGGGAATTTCTGGAGTTAACCTTGAGGTAGCTAATTTCTTAAGGAATTAATTAGAAATTGATTTTTGATAAATAGTAAATGAATTTTAAAAATTCCGAGAAAATGTATGTTCATTATGGGACTATATTATGCTAAATCCCATAAAAGAAATATATTTGGGACTGATTTGGTATTTTCTATGAAAATAGTTTAGTTACGAACATATGAGTTAAATATGTTATGTGAAGTAACAAAAGTTGAAAATAGGATTTTATGGCTAGAGAATCCTATATGTAGTATATGCATATTTTTTGAGGGGATTTGATAATTGGTGATGATATCTTATGAGTATGGCATTTTTGAATGATTAAATGCATTATATGGTAAAGCGTAAACAATTGAGATAAATTGTTTATAAATTTAAGAAGTGATTAAAATATTGTTATAATATTAATGATATTAGATTATGAGATTATTAAGTGATTGATAACATGGGGATATTCTTGAATCTCGGATAAATTATATTATAAATGTTTAATATTTATCCTTTATCTCATTTGATTGATTCTTTATATCATTATCCTCATGCTTATATTACGCTGAAAGTCATCTCATGGGTCAGAAGAGTGCATAGATGGACTTGGTATGATTATGACCAAGGATTGTTCGGGTATAATCATAACCGTTATTGAAAACACGATTATCTTCGGCCGTAGTAGGTATGGATAATTTGTGGTCGTGATACTAAATGAATACACGATTATCTTTGCCGTCAGAAGTATATGGATAATTTGTGGTCGTGATACTAATGAATACACGATTATCTTCGCCAGAGTGTAATGGATAATTTGTGGACGTGATACTAATGAATACACGATTATCTTTGGCCGTAGTAGTGAATGGATAATTTGTGGTCGCGATACTAATGAATACACACATTATCTTCGTAGTACAGAAGTGTATGGATAATTTGTGGTCGTGATACTAATGAATACACGATTATCTTTGGTCGTAGTAGTGTATGGATAATTTGTGGTCGTGATACTAATGAATACACGATTATCTTTGGTCAGTAGGTATGGATAATTTGTGGTCGTGATACTAATGAATACACGATTATCTTCGCCGTAGTGTATGGATAATTTGTGGTCGTGATACTAATGAATATCCTCGCCCGCAGCCGTAGGTGGATGATTCGATGTTATGAATTAATTATCGAAATGAGTCTCAAAGAATGAAATATTAATTCATGGATGTGGTAAAAGTCATCTTTGGTCGTAAAAGTATCATAGACTGACTTGGTATGATTACGACCACGGATTATTCTAAGATAATCATGATCAGATTGAAAATACGAATATCCTCGCCAAGAAGGTGCGTGGATAATTCGTGGTCGGATACTATTAAGTCGCGTCTCAAAGATTATTGGTTTTACAAATTGTATATCTTTTAATTCAGAAGTGCAAAGATGAATTGTTAATGAATATCTTCGGGCGGATCATGGAGATGAATTTAATATTTTTAACGATAAAGGTATTCAAGGTATCCTCACCTCTTTATCATATCAGTATCGCATTTACTTCTAATTTCGAGGGCAAAATTCCATAAGGAGGGGAGATCAGGAGACCCCGTGATTTTATCAATAAAGATTAAATTTTGTCAAATAATTTTTAATATTATGGTGTGAATTTGAGATAATATTATAGTTGTGGGTAGATTTATAAATTTTGCAAAGTATACAAGTGGTTATATTATATTCGATTGGTCGGGGAATATTCGCTTTAGCAGGAATATTCGATAACTACTCAATCATTGGTGGACCCCACAAATGTAATTCATCATTTGATCGAGAAAACGACAAAAATATTTTATTGAAATAACTACGGAAGTTTTAAGCGTTATATCGCTGAACTACTCTAGTAGTAAAAGTACAAAGAATACGTGTGGTTGCATAGAAATTACACCGATGTATTGATTATCGATGCTTATGTGAGAAGTCACCTCATTTTTTCCTCCATTATCTGTTGATTAATAATATGAATTATTATAATGATAATGACGCTTTTTATTTTATTCAGATTATTAACGTAATAAAATGTAAACATCTTTTATATATAAAATAATACTTTATTAAAGTTATTCTATAAATAGAATATATTATATTTTATTATGCATAGTGTCATATAAGTGTTTTCAGCATAGTTGTTTCGTAAGATTGTGCATAAAGTGTTTGCATAGTAAAATGTTTTTATATAAATAAAATATATGATATTTTATTTAAAAGATTTTTCTTTTAAATATGGACCGCCGATTAAAGTAAATCAATCTGACCGCTCATGGATTAATTACTATGCATTCTATTTTCCTATAAATAAGCTCATTCCTTCATTCTTTATTATTCTGCTGAATATTTTTTATTATTCCGCATTTATTATTCTGCTGAATATCCCGTTCAGGTGTTTTACACCTGATTCCTTCATTATTACATAACCCGTAGACACAGCATTCATACTAAGAAACTTACATTATCCCGTTTTATTTATTCTATAGAGAAATTCATTATAGGTAATTTCTTTTGTTATTCCATTCTTTATTATACCCAAGTTTAAAACTTTGATTTATACCGTGAGACCCCTTTATTTTATCAATAAATAGATGTCGAAATAATTTTTTAATATTACGGTGAATTTAAGATAATATTATAGTCAGGGTAGATTTATAAATTAGAAAGAATATTCTTTTCATTTAAGAAGAGCATTCTGCACCCTAGAATAAAGTAAAGAATAATGGAGTCGAGATAAGAAGACACGATATCATTATCGATGCTACATTCAAATTCGCCAATTATCAAGCATATCCTCTTATATTATCGATTCAATTATCTACTAATATTCATTAAATATGTTATCAAATTAAAATGATTTGGTGGGTAATATTTATTCAATCCTCGATGTAGTGGTGTTATTCTTTTTATGAATTCTTCGCTACCAAGAATTACCTTCGCAATAGTAATTACCTTTGTGAATGCAGTATAGAATATTACTTCTAATAAAATTACCTCGTGAATAGTAATTATCTTCTATTCCATTCACTATTATTTACCATTACTCGCCGAACCACTTGTAATAAAACCACTATCGCTTCACATCACTACCGCAAGCCACTCGCTTTTCAGAAAAGTATCTATAAATGAGGCCTAGTATTATTTTCCACCGTATATGTAGAGAAAAGAAGAAAAGCATTCTACTTCACCTCTATATTCAGCTTCTTCTAAGGTACTATTATTTATCAGTAATTCTATACTTTGGTGTTATTCTTTCTTATTCCATTCTTATTCCATTTATTCTGCATTGAATAACCTCAGATACGCGGTTTACCCTATACTTGGTGACATTCTTCTATTATTCTCGTTGGAACATCCTCGTGCAGTTTTTATTACATTCTTCTTTTTATTATTCTCGCTGAACATCCTCGTCAAGCATAAATTTTTTACACCGACCGGGTTCCGCCTTTTATTATTCTGGCTGAACATCCTCGTCTCAAGTGTTTTTACAATCACCTGGTTCCGCTTTTTTATCATTCTCGCTGAATATCCTATCTCGTGGTTTTACACCGGATCTCGTTCCATCTTTATTATTCTGTTGAACATCCCGCTTGCGCAGAATTTCACCGACCGTTCCGTTATTATTATTCTGCTGAATAACCTCGCCTCATGCGGCACCGCATGCACGGTTAAGACCTCAAATTTTTAAAATAAAAAAATTTCCTTTATTTATTATTTTGAAATAAGTAAGGGTTGATTTGATTAATGTGATAGTTAAGGGTTAAATACGCAAATATTTCAAAATAAGCAAGTGGTTATAAAATATTCATTATCGCTTGGAATATTCGTTTGGTCGTGGAATATTCAGATCGCTTGTGAATATTCGTATTTACGCTAAAATGCCATGTGTGGGCCCCATAACTAAAAAGCTTATCGATGAAGAAAACGACAAATATAAGTTGTTTTTAAATAATCTACAGAAGTTGTTATCAAGTATTATCATTGAATACCCTAAGGTTAAAACACACTAATACGCCATTGTCGAAAAGAAGACACCAGATTGCACCAATTATTGATTCTTACGTAAGAAGGCACTACTCAATAATGGTTACAGAATTATCGCTCAAAGATTTTATCGAAAGTTAATAATTGTCATATTGATATTTTATATCATCATTGCTTTCAATAATCACATTTACACAAAGATTTTTCATTATCGGCTAATAATTCATATTATCCTAATAATATTATTAGATAACATTATTGGCAATGTCTAGAAAGTTCTGCTCAAGGAGAGGTTTGGTCACCTAATCAAGCGCCAAAAGAAGAAGAAATTTTATCGAAAGCCCTCTTCCCTGAACCGCCTCGTCATTAATATCATGGATTCTCAGAATATTATTTGTGAATAATTAATTATTGATTTATATGATGAGGAAAATATTGATTTTATGTGGATATAGATGGAGAAAATTTTAAAATGACAATTGTTGAAAATTAATATTTTATCTTTTTCTCGATAAAATAATTCATTTAAATATATTATTTTAATAATATATTAACTATGATATTTTTACAACTAATGTGGGATATATGAGTATACGAGGAGGAAGAGTATTTTTGTTGCAATAAATGTTTAAAACATGTTAAACATGCTCATGGACCCCATTTATCGATCAAATTTGATTATAAATGAAAATCGCCTGCTTGTGGATTTCTTGGCCAATTTCTATTTGGAATTTGGAAAACTTTCTTCTGCAAAGTTGTAGAGAATTGAATTTCCTATAAAAACTCGCGAGATTCGAATTTTCTCGATGAAAGGGCTATTTATTATGAATTATCAAGTTCAAGTTCAAATAATTAATTTTTTTTGAGTTTAAAATATTTTTTGTAAGAAAAACGTTTTTGTTGTAATTGAGTGGCTCACATGTGTTATAAATGATCTGAAATCAGATTTCTAAGGTGGGCTTGAATATTTTTAAGAAATATTATTATTTTATTAAATTTTCGCTTTTGTGTTCTAAGCAGATTTTCCTATAAATAGGTGCTTAGTTAGAATCGAAAATCACACCGTAAAACTCAAGTTTTCTCTCTATATTATCGAGCGATTCTCTGTGAGTATTTTGAGTATACTTTGAGTATTGCTAGATTAAGCAAAGTTCCTTCAAAGACTATAATTTGTGATTCTAAATGTAAGTACCGATCTTTCGAGGTAAGTGATATTATTTTTTTCAGAATGATATTATTTCTTCAATATCATTATAATCGAAATGTCGATCCAAGTTTTTATCAAATTTGAACTTTTTCATGCTCTGGGTTACTATTCATGGGTTACTATTCATGAGTTACTATTCACGAAGTTACTATTCACGAGTTACTATTCACGAAGTTACTATTCACGAGTACTATTCATGAAGTCGTGAAGATGTTTTTGTGGAATTTCTATCTTTTGGTGTTTGAGTTACTATTCACGATACTAAGACTATTCACGATACTAAAGACTATTCACGATATACTTTGATTATTCAATCAAAAATAAAATTTCTTCTTTTCGTCTAAAATATCTATTCGATACTAACTCGATCAGATCCATGTTTTGATCATTCTCAATTTTACACCACTACGATTATTTTTGAGGTATTTTTGACGCGGATAAAACCAAGTACTAAACTCTTAATCCTTAATCCTCGCTCATTTTGTTTCACCGATTCGCTTTTTAAAAAATTTTTCATCATCCTCACCTTAAATGATGATATTATGGAATATCTTCGGCCCAGAAGGCAAAGATGAATGATTTCTTAAGAATATCTTCGCCCGAGTAAAAGATGAATGATTTCAAGAATATCTTCGCCCAGAGTAAAAAGATGAACAGTGTTTAAACGAATACGACTAATCGATGAATATCTTCGCCCAGAGTGCAAAGATGAATATTTGATTCCGTATGTATATCGATTGATGTTACAGGATAAAAGATAGACGATGAACTTTTAAATTCATACATGTAAGATAGTAGTTTGCATTCTCTACTTAACTCTTCTAATGAATTATTATTTCACCATAATATCGATTTAAAATTTGTTGTCTATCAGATTCTATTATATTTTTCCTCTCGTCAAGACTAACGATAATTTGTCAGATATTATCTTAGTCATAATATTCTTTACCGAAGCTAATGAGCTCACCCTTTCCTTTTTGTTCCATTTTTCTCGTGAGGCTAGAATATAAATGAGTACGAAGCCTGGGGTAATGAAATGAAGGTTTTAGAAAGGATTGTTTAGTAGTCCTCACCATTTTTGTAAAATAATGTATCAATAAATGTGATGAGGATTTATTTGAGTATAGATATTGTCTGTAAGATAATATTTGTATTCAAACTCACGCTTTACCGTTGTAATAATAAAGTTGTAGTTGCTTCGCATCACGATTGACAACCTGTATTGTGTGATGTATACCTATTTTGGGGGCGCCACAAACTTGGTATCGTAGCTAGGATACGATCTCCAAGTGAGATCTAGAATGTAACTAGAGGGAGAGACGAAAAATCCTTCGCTAAAGGTGTCCTACCTAAGCTTATTTGTTAGTTGGTCAAGATATAGGATATTATGTGATATATTGATTTCTTTAATTAACCCTTGTTTTACGATGATTCGAGAATGTCGACCGAGAATATTAACAATGGAAATGAGACCGTGGAGATGCCTCAGACTCACCAACGAGGAGAACGCGCAACAGTCGGGCAATGTTCCTCCCGTGAACAACACCATCGAAAGCGTATGATGAACGAGGGATGTTTAGAAGTTTTTTGCAGCTCATGCAAAATCGCATTTAGGGAGACTCGTGTTCAAAATACAGAGGAAATGATAGCAATTACCAAGTCATCACAAACCAAGCAGCTCAAAGAGTCAGACCACCGTAATTTAAGGGAAAGCCAGATCCGATCACCATGTAAAACACGGGTCAAACAAATTACCAAGATATTCGATGTCTGGGATGCACGGAGGAATGAAGGTTCCATTCGCCACCTTTATGTTCCGCGGGCGAGGCGTATCATCACCGGTGGAGTCTCAGGAAGCACTCCATCCAAATTAAGACTCAAAGATGTCTCGGGAGACGCTTTCAGAGCTATTTAATGACAAATACTTTCCCGAAAGTGTTCATATACGGCGGAAGTGGAGTTCATCGATTGAACAAAACAACACGACGGTTTGTCTCAAAGACGAGGCAAAGTTTGCAGAGTTATCCAGTGTTCAGACTCTCATTCAGTGGAGAATGAGGAACGATGACGCGGATGTTTCTTAGAGGTTTGAAACCCCAGATACGCCAAAGATCTCATTTCTCATAAATTTTCTTTATTCAGATGTTGTAAATGTGGCTCAATTATTAGAGCGAGATAACGAGTACTACCAACCGAGGGACCACAACCAGTGGATCGTACGTAGATAAGAAATAATGTAATAATGATAACCAAATGAGAAAAAATGTATTTTACACAAAATGGTAACCACTCGTGGTAATCACGGCCATGAAAATAAAGAAGCGAAATCAGAGGAGATTTTAAAAGAGGAGATTTAACAACCACTATGTGAAGACGACAAAGGCCAAGAAAGAATCGGTTCTAAGGGGAGGAGAACGACCACCCCATTATATGCTACAAATGCGAAAAGAGGGACATATCACCAAACCGCCCACAACAAATCAAGGTATGCTATAATTGTGGAAAGGAAGGACATATCGCCGAGATCAGACAAGAATAAAACCTAGTTCAATGGGGATTTGACTCAAAAGATCGTCCCCGTAAAAGTCAAAGTCAACGATTCCGGAAGAGCGCTTGTCAGATCGGTCATAATGCGAGGAACCCAAACGAGGTGATCACGGTAAGCTATTTATAAATTCTCGCAAGTTTATACCTTACTTGACACCGGCATACCCATTCATTTATCTCTCCCGCATGTGCTCAACGCTTAAACTCGACCGAGAAAATTAGACTTCACCTATCTCGTGGAAACTCCGCTAGAGAAAACTTTCATCACATCCACCGCTTATAAATCTTGTTTGATTCAAGTCAGCACCATTACCTTTACCGTCACCTTTATCTCTTTAAAGATACTTGCTTTTTTGATGTGATTTTAGGATCGATCGTTAACTACTCATCATGCCAAAATTGATTGTTTTCGTAAGGTCATAGTTTTCATATTCCTAACCAACCCGTTGTATTTAATTCAAGCAACTAACCATTAAAATCAATCACCGCTATATCTAATCATAAAGCTATTCGCTTATTAAAAACTGATGTCAAGCTTTCTTAGCCCATGTTATGGATTTGAATAAAGACACGCCAAATTTGAATAATATTCCCGTTGTTATCGATTTTCCCGACGATTTCAAGAACTTCCTGCCTACCCCGTAACGTGAAGTCAATTTTTATCGATCTCAACCCGCACAAAGCCCATTTCTAAAACCCCATATCGAATGGCTCCTATTGAACTTCAGAGTTAAAGGTCCAACTACAGAATTGTTGGACATCGGCTTTCATTCGGCCCCAAGACATCTCCTCGGGTGCTCCTGCTTTATTCAGAAGAAGAAAGACGGAGTATGCGATTTCAGATCGACTATCTGAAATCGAACCATGTCACCATCAAGAATAGGTATCCTCACCTCGATATTGATGACTTGTTTCACCAAATGCAAGGGGCACAATTCTTTTCAAAATCGATCTTCGCTCGATATCATCACCAAGATTAGAATCGAGGATATTCCAAAGACCGCCTTCGTAACTCCTGTAGATGGGCATTATGAATTCTTAGTCATGTCTTTCTTGACTAACTAATGCTCCCGCGCTTTTCATGGATACGATGAACCGAGTATTCAAGGAATATTTGATCAATTCGTTGTTGTTTTTATCACGACATCCTCATATATTCCAAAAGCCGTGAAGATCATGAGCACCATTTGAAGTCGGTACTCCAAAGGCTTCGTGAAAACCAACTATATGCCAAATCAAAGAAATGCGAAGTTCGCTTGAGAGAAAGTAGCATTCCTCGGGCACGCGGTGTCAAAACATGGAGTATCCGCTGATCCCACAAGATCAAGCAATACAAAGTCGGAGCAACCAAGCTCATGCGATCAAGTACGAGCTTTTTGGGCTTAATCGGTTATTATCTGAGATTCGTGGAAGGGTTTTCTAATCGCTACTCCATTAACTCAAATAACTCTGGCGGATACAAAATTCGCTTCGAGCGAAGAATGCGCGAGAAAGTTTCCAAGAGCTTAAGAGAGACTTATTTCTAAGACTGCTCTAACAATACCATCCGTTTCTTGATGGATTTGTTATCTACAAATGATGCTTCGCAAAGGGTTAGATGTGTTCTCATGCAACGGGGAAAGTCATAGCCTATGCCTCATGACAACTTAAAGAGTATGAGAGGAATTATCCTACTCATGATCTAGAGTCACAAAAAATGCTTTTCGCTACTAAAAATACGGAGGCACTATCTATACGGGGAGAAAGTGGAGATATATTCGCACCATAAAAGCCTTAAATATTTCTTCACTCAAAAGAACTCAACACGCTAAAATGACGCTGCTCTCGAGCTATCGAAAGACTACGACCACACTATTCAATACCATCCCGTAAAGTTTAACGTGGTAAATGACGATCGAGTAGAAGATCATATGCGGAACGAAAAGCGATGATGTCAAGTATACGACAGAGCCAACTTTAATAGAAAAGTTAAGGTCGCTTTCAAGCCACCGAATCTTGAATCGATGCGTATGAAGAAGAAAGTACAAGAAGGAGCTATTCCTAAGCGAGAATCGATGAAGAAGGAATACTTCGAGTCCACTCTAGACTTTCAGGTTCCTAACGACTGATTTGAAGTACAAGATTACGATGGAGGCACACAATACGCCATTTGCAATCCATCCTCGAAGTACTAAATGTATCGTGATCTTCGACATACATTTTGGTGGAACAATACGAAGAGAGAGATTGCAAAGTTTATCTCGATGTGTTTAACTTGCTAACGCAGAAAGGCGAGCATCTTGTACCTAAGGGTCCGCTGAACCACTTGAGATTCCTAATGGAAGTGGGAACACATTACTATGGATTTCACATGGTCTTCCTACTATTTCTCAAGGCATCAATGCTATTTGGGTTATTGTTGATAGATTAACCAAGTCCGCTTTCATTTCTTGCCGATACGGAGACTTATTCCTCGAACGCCTTGCTAGTATGTGACGTGAATGAGATTGTGAGGTCAGTATGGCATGCCTCAGATCCATAGTTTCGATCGCGACCCAAGATTCACTTCAAGATTTTCGGTTAGCTTGCAAAAAGCTACGGGCACGGATTTGCGATTTAGTTCGCATACCATCCCCAAACCAGACGACAATCGAGAGATTATTCAAACTCTCAAGATCTATTAAGACTCGTGGTCCTGACTTCAAGGGTAGTTGATAAGTATTTACCATCGTGGAATTCTCCTACAACAACAGCTATCGTGCAAGTATAGTGTGGCTCCATTCAAGCATTATACGGACGAAAAATCGCTTCCCAATATGTTGGGACGAGGTGGGTGAAGCAACATTGTTGGGACCCGAAGTTAGACGTATGACACCGAAAAGATCCAAATGATTCGACAACGATACAAACCAAGACAAGATCGACAAAAAGAGTTATGCGATCTTCATCGAAAGGACGGGAATTTAAATGTAGGGATCATGTATTGTCATGAAGTCGCTCCATGGAAGGGAGTTACAAGATTCGGGAGAGAGAGGAAAGCTCAATCCACGATTTATCGGGTCCATTTCAAATTCTCGACCGAGTAGGAAATGTAGCCTATAGACTCACAAGCATTCCGAGTATGTCTCGTGTTCATAATGTGTTTCATATATCCGCATTTCAGAATATGTGAAAGACCCGAACCACGCTATCGAAGTTAGAACCGGACGAGATAGCCAAGACTTAACGTATGAGGAGGTACCGCCAAGATCTTGATAGAAGGAGCATGTCCTACGCCAAGAAAGGTCATACCACAAGTTAAAGTTTTCAGGAGGAATCATGCTATAGAGGAAATGACCGGAATTGAAACTAAATGAAAGCGAGGTATCCTCACCTTTTCAAACACTGTGTATCGTGACGCCAATTTCGAGGACGAAATTTCATAAGGAGGGAGGTCAGAAGACCCCAAATTTTTTAAATAAAAAGGAATTTCCTTTATTTATTATTTTGAAATAAGTAGGGGTTGATTTGATTAATGTGGATAGTTATGGTTAAATACGCAAATATTTCAAAATAAGCAAGGTTATATAAAATATTCATTATCGCTTGGGAATATTCGTCATCGTGGAATATTCAGATCGCTTGTGAATATTCGTATTTACCAAGCACAAAATGCATGTGTGGGCCCCATAACTAAAAGCGATCGATGAAGAAAACGACAAATATAAGTTGTTTTTAAATAATCTACAGAAGTTGTTACCAAGTAATATCATTGAATACCCTATGGGTTAAAACACACTAATACGCTATTGTCAACAAAGAAGACACTCAGATTGCACCAATTATTGATTCTTACGTAAGAAGGCACTACTCAATAATGGTTACAAGAATTACCGCTCAAAGATTTTATCGAAAGTTAATAATTGTCGCTTGATATTTTATATCATTGTTGTTTCAATAATCATCATTACACAAGATTTTTCATTATCGGCAATAATTCATATTATCCTAATAATATTATTAGATAACATTATTGGCAATGTCTAGAAAGTTCGCTCAAGGAGAGGTTTGGTCACCTAATCATGCCACCAAGAAGAAGAAATTTTATCGAAAGCCCCTCTTCCTGAACCGCCTCATCACAATATCAGGATTCTCGTAATATTATTTGTGAATAATTAATTATTGATTTATATGATGAGGAAAATATTGATTTTATGTGGATATAGATGGAGAAAATTTTTAAAATGACAATTGTTGAAAATTAATATTTTATCTTTTTCTCGATAAAATAATTCATTTAAATATATTATTTTAATAATATATTAATCTATGATATTTTTACAACGAATGTGGGATATATGAGTATACGAGGAGGAAGAGTATTTTTGTTGCAATAAATGTTTAAAACATGTTAAACATGCTCTGCGGACCCCATTTATCGACCGAAATTTGATTATACCGTAAAATCGCCTCGCTTGTGGATTTCTTTGCCAATTTCTATTTGGAATTTGGAAAACTTTCTTCTGCAAAGTTGTAGAGAATTGAAATTCCTATAAAAACTCTCGCGAGATTCGAATTTTCTGATGAAAGGGCTATTTATTATGAATTATCAAGTTCAAGTTCAAATAATTGATTTTTTGGAGTTTTAAAATATTTTTGTAAGAAAAACGTTTTTTGTTGTAATTGAGTGACTCACATGTGTTATAAATGATCTGAAATCAGATTTCTAAGGTGGGTTTGAATATTTTTAAGAAATATTATTATTTTATTAAATTTTCTGCTTTTGTGTTCTAAGATTTTCCTATAAATAGGTGCTTAGGTTAGAATTGAAAATCACACCGTAAACTCAAGTTTTCTCTCTATATTATCGAGCGATTCTTGTGAGTATTTTGAGTATACTTTGAGTATTGCTAGATTAAAAGTTCCTTCAAAGACTATACCCTAGATTCTAGCTTGTAAGACCGATCTTTCGAGGTAAGTGATATTATTTTTTTCAGAATGATATTATTTCTTCAATATCATTATAATCGAAATGTCGATCCAAAGTTTTTATCAAATTTGAACTTTTTCATGCTCTGGGTTACATTTATTTCATGAGTTACTATTCACGAGTTACTATTCACGAAGTTACTATTCACGAAGTTACTATTCACGAAGTTACTATTCACGAAGTACTATTCACGGTTGAAGATGTTTTTCATCGATCTTTGGTGTCTGAGTTACTATTCACGATACTAAGACTATTCACGATACTACGACTATTCACGATACTAATTATTCAATCAAAAATAAAATTTCTTCTTTTCGTCTAAAATATCTATTCGATACTAACTCGATCAGATCCATGTTTTGATCATTCTCAATTTTACACCACTACGATTATTTTTGAGGTATTTTGACGGATAAAACCAAGTACTAATCCTTAATCCTTAATCCTCATGCCATTTTGTTTCACCGATTCGCTTTTTTAAAAAATATTTTTCATCATCCCTCACTTAAATGATGATATTATGGAATATCTTCGCCTCAGAAGGCAAAGATGAATGATTTCTTAAGAATATCTTCGGCCGTAGAAAAGCAAAGATGAATGATTTCAAGAATATCTTTTACGTCTGAATCGGCAAAGATGAATGTGTTTAAATGAATATTTTAATCGATGAATATCTTCGCCTTAAGTGAAAAGATGAATATTTGATTCCGTGATAGATATATCGATTGATGTTACAGGATAAAAGATAGATCAAATGAACTTTTAAATTCATACATGTAGATATAGTAGTTTGCATTCTACTTAACTCTTCTAATGAATTATTATTTCCACCGCTATATTGATTTAAAATTTGTCAATCTATCAGATTCTATTATATTTTTCCCCGTCAAGACTAACGATAATTTGTCATTTGTTATTATCTTATTATCGCTTGTGAATATTCGCTTCGATCGCGGAATATTCATCATTCTTTACAGAATATTTGGCCATGAATATATAACTAAGCTTGATGAAAAAACCATAAATATAAGTTGTTTTTAAATAACCAGAAGGTTAACTAATATCGCTGAATCCATTTTAAAACACACAGATAGCCATTTCAATAAAGAAAGAAGACCCGTACCATTTTTTCGTATTGATTCTAAAGGATTGTACGTAGTCACTCAATTATCGATTTTTGTAAAATAATGTACTCAATAATGGTTATGAGGATTACCGCTCAAAGATTTTATCGAAATTTAATAATTAATATGGCATTTCATATTTTATATCATCATTGCTTCAATAATTGTCATTACACAAGATTTTTCATTATCGGACAACAATAATCATATTATCCTAATAATATTATTAGATAACATTATTGGCAAATGTCTAGAAAGTTCTCGCTTCAAGGAGAGGTTTGGTCACCTAATCATGCGCCAAGAAGTTAAGAAATTCTTATCGAAAGCCCTCTTTCCTTGAACCGCCGTCATCATCAATATCAGGATTCTCGTAATATTATTTGTGAATAATTAATTATTGATTTATATGATGAGGAAAATATTGATTTTATGTGGATATAGATGGAGAAAATTTTAAAATGACAATTGTTGAAAATTAATATTTTATCTTTTTCTCGATAAAATAATTCATTTAAATATATTATTTTAATAATATATTAATCTATGATATTTTTACAACGAATGTGGGATATATGAGTATACGAGGAGGAAGAGTATTTTTGTTGCAATAAATGTTTAAAACATGTTAAACATGCTCATGGGACCCCATTTATCGAATTAAATTTGATTATAAATTGTAAAATCGCCTGCTTGTGGATTTCATAATTTCTGCTTTGGAATTTGGAAAAAACTTTCTTCTCGCAGTTGTAGAGAATTGAATTTCCTATAAAAACTCTTTAGATTTGAATTTTCCATGAAAGGGCTATTTATTATGAATTATCAAGTTTCAAGTTCAAATAATTAATTTTTGGGAGTTTAAAATATTTTTTTAACGAAAAACGTTTTTTGTTTTAATTAATTATTTCATATGTGTTATAAAAGTGATCTGAAATCAGATTTTCAAAGGTGGGATCAATATTTTTAAAGAAATATTAATATTAATATTAAATTTTCTCGCTTGGTGTTCTAAAGATTTTCCTATAAATAGGTGCTTAGGTTAGAATTGAAAATCACACCGTAAACCCAAGTTTTCTCTCTATATTATCGAGTTTATTCTTGTGAGTATTTTGAGTATACTTTGAGTATTGCTAGACGGCAAGTTCCCTTCAAAGACTATATCCTAGATTCCAAATTAGAAGTATTATCTTTCGAGGTAAGTGATGTTATTTTTTTCTCAAATGATATTATTTCTTCAATATCATTATGTCAAATATCGATCTGAACTTTTTATCAAATTTGGAACTTTTTTCATGCTTCAGGTTACTATTCATGAGTTACTATTCATTCACGAAGTTACTATTCACGAAGTTACTATTCACGAAGTTACTATTCACGAAGTACTATTCATGTCAGGAAGAAGATGTTTTTTGGAATTTCTATCTTTTGTGCTCTGAGTTAGTTACTATTCACGATACTAAGACTATTCACGTGATACTAAGACTATTCAATCGAAAAATAAAATTTCTTCTTTTCGTCCAAAATATCTATTCTCGATACTAGCTTTGATCAGATCCATGTTTTGATCATTCTCAATTTTACACCACTATGATTATTTTGAGGTATTTTTGGACGTGATAAAACAAAGTACTTAATCCTTAATCCTTAATCCTCGCCATTTTGTTTCAATCGATTCGCTTTTAAAAATATTTTCATCATCCTCGCCTTAAATGATGATATTATTGAATATCTTTGGCCCAGAAGTGCAAAGATGAATGATTTCTCAAGAATATCTTTGGCCCGTAGTAAAGATGAATGATTTTTAAGAATATGAACAAAGTTTTAAATGAACACGAATTAATCGATGAATATCTTCGGCCCGTAGTAGCAAAGATGAATATTTGATTCCGTATGTATATCGATTGATGTTACAGTGATAAAAGATAGACGATGAACTTTTAAATTCATACATGTAAGATAGTAGTTTGCATTCTCTACTTAACTCTTCTAATGAATTATTATTTCACCATGTAATATTGATTTAAAATTTGTCATCTATCAGATTCTATTAGATTTTTCC
>CM035158.1:6161618-6164118 GCA_020205615.1 Panax quinquefolius
ATTAATTTATAAGACTCCTGCAAATAATAAGATATGAGAAGAATTAGTTCTCTTGCAAGACTAACATGCCTTTCCTCTTTGCAAGCAGTCTGTTTTCATAATATTAAACACAGAGAGTTGATATTTCCATGAAAAAAATTAATATTTTCTCAAATCGCATGCATAGTAAATATCACTCACATTTATGTGGATAATAACTTGTGAAAATACTAATTTTTTTTAATGAAATCTGTCAAAGGCATGATCCCACTTAGTAGGGCTTAATTGAAAGGCCCACAAATTATTATTTTTTTTTGCCGAAAAAAATTTATTTTCTTCTGAAATAATTTATTTTTGACGGATTATTTTTTTAAAAAAATCGAGAAAAAATAAGCTGGTTGAATTAATTCCATCAAGAATTTCGTCTGGAGTAATATTTTTGCCGAGAAAAAGTTATAATTAATTTGTTGTGTTCTTATTCATTTTTAATTAAATGGTTCTTGCTTTTATTAAAGCATAATTAATTGTTAATTCGGCCTTATAAAGTTGCTTATTGTTTTTAGATCAATTAATATAATAAATTTTCATTTATTTCTTCTTTTTTACTAATTAATCAATAAATAAATATCTTCACTAAAAGAAAATTGAAACCCTACTCTTTCACACAAACTCAAACACCCACATAGTTTGGCTTCTTTCTCTAGCTAGGTAAGAGTGGCTTGAATGTGAAGGCAAAGGCCAGAAATAGAAAAACCATGGCCAATTATGCACATAGGGAAAGCCAATTCTTACTTACCACTTGCTCAAGTGCTGACAGGTTTCAGCATCAACTAATAAAACACATACATTAAATTATGCTATATATGGTAGTACTACTTATATATATATATATATATATATATATATATCTCCTATATGTTTCCATCCGTGGTAATCCGTTATTTTAATTTTATCTTTTTAATATATTTTTATTTACTCTTATATTTTATAAAATTTTTATTTTATCTCACATGATTTATATACATAATAATGCGTGTGTGAGGATCATTAGTTTATTTAATTATCTTTCCCAATTAAAATAACAAAAGACCTTTCTCGATAGCACAATTACTGTTCAGACCTCCTCGTTTGAAAGTGACACGTGCATGTCATGATCTTTTTAGTATTGACAATTAAAAAAATTAATTTAGTTGATTATAATATTCTTCTTCCTCTCATCACTATCCTTTTTATTTTTTTTTATTTTTCCCATATTTTATATAGTACGTAGCATAATGTTGTATAGAGTGGTGCTAGAAACACAAACTATTTTACAAATATTTTATAAATCATTTGATGCGACATACTCCACGCCAAATTTATTAATTAACAAATTGTTTAATGTAGTCTCTGGCCCCATTATTGATGTTATCTTTGATGTATGGTATCGCAGCTTATAATTTATAAAATATTTGTAAAATAGTTTATTCTAGCATTGTCGTTGTATGGTGATCTTTACAAACTATTTTATAAATATTTTATAAACTGCTGATATGACATACTCCACGTTAGCCTATTAATCAACAAATTGTATATATGCTGATGTTGTATATATTATGATTCTTTTCTTTTCAAAACAAGCGGTGGCGGTCTGTTAGATCTACGTGGATGTCAGAATAGATAGTATCTATGCTGATTTTTTTTTAAGTAAAGGGACAAAAATAAAATTTAATAAATTTAAGGAGATAGATTTATAAAAAAATTAAACTGGGATAAAAAAAACTTAAATTACTAGGTACTACTCTTAAATAATTCTACTTAAAAGGGGTAAAAAGAAGTAAATATAAGCAAAATTTCAACCATTTACTTTAGTTTTCTGTCAAAAAAAAATATCCGTTGTCAATGAAACATATTCTGAATCGGATCCGGTTAGCATGAAGTTTATTTTTTAATAAGTTGGTCAATTGACTAATATAATATTGACACATAGAGTCTCGCTTGCATGTCAGTACTCTATTAACCAATTGACCAACTTACTTAAAATGAACTTCATGCTAACCACTTTCTTCTGAATCCACCCCTAAAAACAAGCAATAAGTCTTGACGAACAGGTTTGTCCGATCGAAATATTAGACCGGTCTAATTTTTTTATTTTATTTTTTGCATGTGACTCTCAAAAAATGTATAGTATTTATTCAAATTAAAATTTTTACATAGTACAGTGTTTTAGGTATAATTTAGATATATATACAAAATAGGGTTGTGCATCTAAAATACTCGTATATATATAAAATTTAATTAAAATAAATATTATACATTTTTAAAAATCACATACAAAAAAATATAAAATATAAAAAAATTAGACCAATTCAATAATCGAATAACTCAAAAACAAGTGAATAACATTACCCAATTTTGAATGGATGGAAATAAACAAACTTACTAGTACTATTAAGCAACATATAATAAGGTTACCAATGTAGTTAAATGAAGGTAAGAGGGCACATATGTAACTTACTTTTCATCTATCTCCATTTGGTAA